>VZRE01003148.1:74220-134325 GCA_013396775.1 Cephalopterus ornatus | reverse complement strand
TGTTCTTCTTTTAATTAGAATGTTTGCACGAATTATCTTTATTTATCACACTGAGCAATCCAATTCTCTCAGTCTGTCTTCGTAAGAGAGATGTTCAGCTTTCTGATCATGTTCCTGGCCCTCTGCTGAACTTGCTCCATGTCCTTCTTGTGTTGGGAGCCCCAGAGATGGATGCAGCATTCCAGGTGGGCTCTCATGAGAGTGGAGTAAAGGGGCATTGGGTAAACACTAACTTCTTTCACAGGAAGAACTTTTATGTTTGTCTTATTTTTTAAAATCCTGAGTAACTGCAGAAACTTGGAAGATTTCCTCTGCCACTCTTAAGTAAATAAATGCATTTGTAAATCCATGCTGACTACTGCCAGTCACCTCCTTGTCCCTCCTATGTTTGGAAGTGCTTTCTAGAAGGGTTAGTTGCTCCATCACCTTCTCCTCCATCACCTTCCCAGGGATTGAGGGATGGCTGACTTGCCAGTAGCTGCCTGGACCTTCCTTCTTACACTGAACAGACTCACGCAAGTCAGGCCAATGAAACAGAAATGCTGGGGCTTTGAATTTTGTCCATAAAGGATAATTCTTAGAATTTGATGTTTAGGTTGTAAAGTTTTCCATTAATTGACGACATGACTTTACGCCAATTACAGTTTTGTCACTTAGAGCATTGGGGGCTAATTCTTCATTTTATAAAATGAAGTATCTAAAGAAAAGGTCATAAATTTCTATCTTCATTCCATTCTTCTTGGTGTTTCACTGTTTTCAGGCAATGGAAAAGCCACTCTACAAGGCATTTTCTGGGCAGTTACTTTAGTGTCCTGAGTTTTAAAGTGTTTCCAAACTGCCCCAAGCAGCCGCAAGTTTTTCTGAAAGCCCTAAAGCAACGTGGTACACCAAGGGACAGTTTTAATAGTTCCTTCTAATTGAAATATGGTTATGTGAGTTCCTATGTCCTCTAAGATAACTATACCTCCTCTGCATTTCTGACCTACATCTGTCACTATTTCAATAATAAATTCCAATTCAGTGGTTGCTCCTGAGCAAAACTGCTTGTAAAGAAAACTATGTATCTCAAATTAATTGATTTTCACAGTTTAATCATATGCACATTTTACTAACCACATTTCCAGACCTAGAATTCTTTTAAACTGGAAGAGTTCTACAAAGTTTGGATGAAGGTCTTTTGGCCTAAGCATAAAATCCAGACAAAAATAATTGTGATCTTTATTTTGATTTTAAAAATTAATGGCTAATATTGCTCATGTTATAAACATGAAAAACATGTTTAGTCTTGGTTTTTCTGGGTCAAAATCAGGTTATACTTCAGTGTACGCGTGTTTCAGTTCCTTCTCTCTGTGGTACTGTAAAGCAGCGTGATGTGTATCCCAGGTGTCGACCTGTTCTTGATTAACTGGATTCCACTGGGGGTTATAAATGAGGTCTATTATCCATCTGCTGACACAGATGGAAAACCATGGCTTCAGGATTGTGGAAGCAATCTTCAAGATTGTTTTATCTCAGGGCATTAAAATATATTTTTTAAAATATCCTTCTGATATTGTAAATTAATGAATAAGCGAGAGAAACGTGTTTTTCAGTAAATAGCAAGGGCAACACATGCCTTTTCTGACAGCATGAAGCAAAGTACAGACCATTATTCTTAAGCATCATGCATTTCCTTCATTAATCCATACCATTATCTGGGCATCATGCCACGTGCCAGCTACATCCTAAATAGAGTACATGTAATCTTGATAAGAAATTTGCTGGAAATAAAGTGTCATGTCACTCTTTGCTGAAACGTGACAAGTTCTAGAGTTTGACTTTGAAGGGGTTTTTTTCTGAAATAAAAAAGTTATTCCCTTGTTCCCTTTTCTATATGAACTTCTTGGGAAAAAAAAGTATTTCATAGGCATTATAAATATAACTATCACTGGAATACAAAAAGCTAGTAGCACTGGGTCAATCTTGTGGTGTGTGGAAACCTTTTGCAGTGCTAGCTAGCTGTTTTTTTAATTGTAATTGTTAAACTAGTTGGAATGTCCTCTGCATTCAGCTACAAGACAAGAGAAATCCTCTTTCTTTCAGCCTTCCCACAAAGACACAAATACTCATTAGCAACAATAAATAATTCAATTAAATACAATGCAACACAGTAGAGTTGTATTAAAAATTATGAAAACTGATTCAAAGTGGAAGAAAAGGAGCTAATTTAGAGCAGACAAGAGAGAAGATATCCTTTTTTCTAGTTTTACCTGGTTGTTGTAAGATAATACGTGCCTAAATTCCAAAAGGAACAGAAGAGAAGCAGATATATTTTGTTCTTTTCCTAGTAGGATATACAGAAAAAAAAAAAAAAGAAAGTAATAACTTAGAGTTTGTTTGCAAAAGACTTGGAAAAACAGTAAATGAAACTTCAATTTCTTTTTTTCTTTCAGAATATTGCTATGGTTGCAAAGCAGCCAGAGCTGAGGAGAGCTTAATCTCTGAGAAACCAGATAATGCTCTTAGTTAAATAACCACTTAAAAGGTGTGGAGAAATAAATGTGAAGCAGTTTTTTCCCTTTCTACTTTATAGCCTCACATATTAAATCTTAGTTTCTGGATTCCCATGTTCCTCACACTTTATGAAGACTTCAGCATGATTTATGCCTTTTTTTTTTTTTTTTTTTTTTTTTTTTTTNNNTTTTTTTTTTTTTTTTTTTTGCTCTTCTAGACAATTTTAGACTAACCATGTCAAGGTAGAAAGAGGTGTAGCCCCTGCAAAGGCAGAGGAGGTCTCCGAGCCAGTGTTCTTGGGTGTCTTCCATCACTGTTCCTGCAAGCACAGTGATTGCCAACAGGCACACCTGGAGAGAACACAGCCCTCACTTAAGCAGGGTGTTATAGATAGAGGGTGAATTTAGAAGAGGAAGGATTGTGTCCTTGAGTTTCTCTCTGTGAAAAAAACCCAAATCTGCTAGTGGCACGCTATGCTGCAGCCAGAAGACTGGAGAGCAAGAGGAACTCAGTTATCTGAAGCTTGAGGCCAGAGTGGCTGAGGGTTTCTGACTGATTTGTGGTCTGGGTGTGTATGTGGTGCTGCGCATGCTGCTCTGACTCTGATGGTATAAATTTGCACCTAAGTCGTGTAGGTCTTTAACTGTTTCAAACTTGAATCTTGCAGTTATACAAGTATTTAAGAGCATAAAGTCATTCTGTTACATGTTGGTTTTGCTTCTCCAATGCTAGGAGAAGCTACCTGGGGGTGGGCTGAGGCTGTCAGGATGTGGGACAAGCAGCTTGCTCTTCTTTTTTCTTTGTACGTGAGAAACAGAGGTGTGTTGCTGCAGACTGTTATGTCTGCAGCTTGGAAGGCAGCAACCAAATGTAGCTGCAAAAGGAGTAGGATAAGAAAAATAAAGGAAACGAGTGGTACAAAAAAGCATATTAGTTAGTGAGCAAGGATTTGTAGAGGGTGGTTCCAAAATCATGCTCTACTAATATTTGGACTGATGCCTTGCTTTAGTGAGTACCCCTCATCAAGGGATGAATTTTAAGAAATTATAAGTAAATATATGTGGGTTACTGCATACGTTGATTTAACAGTCAGTAAGATTTGCCAGGGAAGAGTTGAAAATGTATGGTGTCTTTGTAACAGGTGTGAGAGGCCATGGTGTCTTTATCTTCAGTGAGGTATCCTTGACCTACAGAAGTGTATGATAAATTCATATTTCCAGAGTTTCGGTTTTGGGAGAAAAACAAATCCTTCTAGCCTTCTAGTGGTTGCAGAAATAGCAGTCCAAATGTGAAACTGAGGTGGACTCATTAACTGCTTGACCGTGTTAGTGGCTTGATACAATATATTTAGGAGTGTGTGGTTTTTTGCCACTTTGAATGGGCTTTGCTAAACTACGAATTTAAAGCCTTCTTGGTAGCATTGAATGTTCTTGGATGAAGGATGGGAAATGAAACGCAGCAGGAAGTAGCACAGGGAATACTAAGAATTAAGGTTGGAAAGAAAATTGTAGGAGTAGGATTCTTATGCCTCACCTTCACACGTGTGGTATAGGTAGGAATCGATAAAGAAAATTATTTAGATGTGTGTCTAATTTGGGAAAAATACACTATATGTTCTTTATATTTTTTGGCCAGGAGTGTAATTTTAAACCTTTTAAATTGGTGAATGTTAATGAGAAGTGTGCTGTAGGTGTGTTGCTCATGTTTCAAATGGCAAGAAATCTTTCTTGTAAAACTAGAGACACAAGACTTGGTGTTTTTATCAGCCTCAGGGTATTCCTGCACACATCTATCTTCTGCCTTTTTTTGTGCACAGTTTGAAACATATTGCTTTAATTAGTGAGGGAAAAGTAAAATATATGGGAGGGGTAAGGACAGGAGACTTTCCATTTTGGGCTTGAGTAGCCTACCTACAAAGTTGCAAATTGTTCTAGTCATGTCCTGTTGGTTGCTTTCATTTGAAAAGGCAGAAGATGATAAAGAAGGAAGGACCAGGAATATCACACAAATTACTAGCAGTCTATAATCCATTTCAGCAAAGAAAGTTTTCTGTATTTCTTCCAATCTCTTCTGATACATAATACTGAAATTTGGAAAAGCAGAAAGTTACATACTGGAGAACTGCAATAGAAGCAAATGTTTTTGATTACTCAAGTATACTTTATTCTAACGGTAGTAAAAAAAGAAACAATCCTAGTTACGACCAACGTGCAGTAGTTACAAACCCTCCCACCACCTCTTATATGTGGGAGAATGTGTCTAAAAAGAAAAGATGTAGGCCAAAACTTAGTGCAGTTGGTGGTGATATGTACCAAATTCAAGATCTGCATCACTGATTTTACTGAGTCTGTGCTCACTTCTATAGTTATTGTACCTGAACTGACTAAAAGTGTGGAATGAGAGGGTTAGAATTCTGAAGTATAAACCACACTGGAAGTAAAAAACCAAACCCCACAGTTATTCAGTAGAATCATTTGAAATGTTATTTCTCCTGCTACTAGCATTTTCTTTAATCCAGGTAATGCTTTTTTATTTATCTTTCTTTCTAATGTCTGTCCTGATGTAGATCTAGTTTAGTGTCTCTTAAGTTTGCTTGAATTGCTCTGAGGTTTTTTCCCCCCTTCAAGTAACAAAACAAAGCCCTAAAGCAGAAATACTCAGTAATAACCTAAGCCTTAAAACAGAGTTCCCTGTTGTACTGAAAGACGAATTCCAGTCAAAAGGAGAGGCAGTACAGGGGTTGTAACAATGTAGTTTTGACTGCAGTGAGTGGATCAGGAGACTAAAGAGCTGGTGTCATATTCTCATTAGGGAAAATTCTTCCCATTTCAGAAGCTCAGTTATGAGTGAAGTTGACTGGTGATGGTTATGAAATCTGTGACTGTTTTGTGCTTGAAATAGAGAAGGCTTTAGGAGAAGATGTGAGCTAAATCATTGGTTGTGAATCAGTGTATAGCAATTCAAGGTGAGAAAATTAGTACCAGTTTACTAATCTGAGTGGTGGACAAGTGAATTGGAACAAGGTGAATTATATAATAAAGGTATTTATTTAGGGGTTTGGCATTGTTGCTGTGATTTTTTTATTTGGTTGAGGGTTTTGAGTGTGTGTGATAACATGAATTTTCTTTGCATGATGTTATATAGAATTTAGATTGTCTATAAATGGAAAGTAAAGGTACTATTTATAATACCATATTAATAGGAGCTACTTCCATTTAAAACTTTGCTATAATGGGGCTTCTGGAACAAAACTTCAAATCACTGTAATGGAAATCTATCATTTTTGAGTTGGTAATAGCTTCACAGCTGGAGAAGGACATCATAAAAGGGAAAGCACTCTGTGTAATACTTTCTTTGGAGTGAAACAGATGGAAAATTCATCTGACTGAATATGTGAACTTGAAAGATAGTGAATGAGACTTGATAGCTTCAACTCACAGATCTATAAAAGAAAAAGCATGAACTACTGTATTTTGAAATAAGAAACTTGGTCTTTTAGCTTTGTTAATGTTGAGGAATGACACTAATTTAGCAAGAAAAATGTGGAAAATCTTTCTCTTAATCAAACTAATACTAGGAAATTTTCAAAACATTGGATTTTTCTTTTTAAGTAAGGACCATTTTTCATGCGAAAAAGGATAATTCATTCATCTGTTACAATATTAGTTATAAGCTTTAAATATAAAATTACTTAACTGAAGAGGTATATCTCTTTACTTGACTCAGAGGGGTAGTAAAAGTAAAATTGGGGGAAGGGTTTGTTGTTTCTTTTTTTTTTTAACAAAATCTGCCAAATTAAATGTGAGTTGAGTTACTTTAGGATTTGTCACTTTTTCTGGCTATTAAAAAAAACAACCTGCAGCCTTGTGAGCCTTTTTGAATTAATATTCATCTCCCTCCTATGAGATAGAATGAGATAACTGCATGTTAAGTTGACTTTCCTAATAGAATATAGCTTGAAAAGGCGTTACATAGTGGTTAAGGAAACAAAAAAGAAAAAACAACAAAAAACCCCACCAGCTGTCATTGTTAAACTTAACATAGTCAAAGAGTTGTTGATATAGTAACAACTATATTTGTTTCTTGTTATGGTGTGTTGTTTTGGGGGTTTTTGCTTGCCTTTATTAAAAAAGAAAAACAAACAACCAAACAAAACCAAACGACTAATATTGCTATTTTAATATCTAGATCCTGATCTGCCGTATGAGGATAAACATTTAGGTAAATGAAACAGGCTGCCCAGTATGGTGGTGGAGGCACCATTCCTGGACGTGTCCAAGAAATGACTGGATGTGGCACTTGGTGCTCTGGTCTAAATGGTGAGATGGAGATCAGTCAAAGGTTGGACTTGATTTTGGAGGTCTTTTCCAACCTTAATGATTCTGTGAAATTCCTCCTTAAACATCTTATTTGTTTGAACGTGGGTCATAAAATTCATCCCCATTAAATTTAGACCAGCAATAATACAGTCAATAACTTGCTCGTCTTTATTCCTGTATGGGGAATAAATGTCTTTTTGTGACAAGACATGAAAAGATTAAAATGATGAATGATATAATTTTTGTTCCTTTTTTTTTTTTTTTTTTTTGGTAAGCAAGCAACCCTTTTGCTGTGTTATGGTTCTCTTTAGCAAGTCTTCCAGATGAGATGCTTTTGTGAGAGTCATTCTAGTTGAAATTGTTTGGTGGCTTTGCAGACTTACGAAGACAAACGCAGCTCTCAAGGAAATAAGATCAGTGTCTTGTGAACTTTAGTTGACTCGTGGATGCAGTGCTAAGCTGGAGCCTGGTTCTCTTGCAGGACTGGTCAGGCTAATGTAACTGCAGAGGCTTGTTCATTTGATAAAGGCTCTTAGAAGTGGTACCAGTAGTGTACCTCATTCTTATAAACACTACTCTCTGGAACCTTAACGTGGGTTTGTAAAAAGCAATTTTTCTGTCTTGTGTCAAATCTAATACCACCAGAGCAGAACTTGTGTCACTCTTGGACTGACAGAAAATGAAAATAGCCATTCAGTAATTCTTCCTTACAAGCCTTCCAAACCGCAATCAGGTCTGAAAAGCTTTTAAGGAAAGCAAATTTTAATATTTTGGTCTAAAACAATTCTGTTGAAAAGACTTTGAACAACCAGTCTTGAAAGCACTTTCCTATTTGCTCTCACTTCCCTACTCTTCCTGTGTTCCTGTGTTTTTGGTTTTCAGTTGGGTTTTTTGGTTTTGTGGTTTTTTTCCTAACAGTCTGCTGGAATGAAGTGGACTAAATTTGGGTTAATTGCTCTGCTTGAGTTTTTCCAGTGACTCTTCATCTTTTTTTTACATTGGGCCTAATATAATTTCCTCTGTGGTTTGGGGTTTTTTGGGTGTTTTTGCTTGTTTTTTGTTTGTCTTTTCCCTTGCATCTTGATCTTTTTTAACAGAAATCTGTTCCCTGACTCCTTTCCTTCTCCCCTATAGGCCCCTTTCAGTATAGGAGGCAAAAAAATTGTCCCTGCTGGCTGCCTGCTCTAGGTTTCATAGTGATTTTTATTAATACCCTCTGCTATTCCGCAGCTGACTTTTTTTTATCTTGTATAATTTTGGATTTTTGGGTGGTGTTTTTATTCTTTTAGTTTAGTATATCTAAAGAAACTTAACTCAGTGTGGTTAACATATAATCAACCTTTACATACACATGAACACACAAATATAAACACCTTTTTCCTCTCCCTTCACTGCTGGAGGCCGTTCAAGGCCGTTTAAAAAGTTACTGTCTTTCATAGCAACAAATATGTGGTTAAAAAGAGTTGTTGATTTTGTTTCCACACCCTGAAGTAGGTTAAGGAATAGCTTTTTTAAACATAAATTTCTTGGCTATTTCATATCTTTTTATGTAACAGTGCTTATTCAGTAAATTATTGCATAGTAATAATTTGTGTGTTAGATTAATATCATTCATTTATATGCCTTATAAACTGTAATAGATTAATTATATTTAAAGAAAACAAAATGATGCTATATCTGAATGCATGCTGTTGAGTCTAAAAAAAGGTTATATAAAATGTCACTTCCCTGTTAAACTGAGCTTCTTTTTGTTTTTATTAAAGAGCAAAATAAGGGCAAATGCCCATTTGCTCTCTTCTGTCAGATCAGCTTCTGCTACTTCGTATTCATCATAGAGCTTGAGCATAAATAAAGGCATGGGCAAGGGAGCTGGATTCCCTTTTCTGCTTTGTACATTAATTTCCGGCTCCAGGTTTGAGCCCTTTCCTAGGTTTCTTGAGTTTAGTGGATAAATCTTTGACCGGTGATAATGGCTATGGCTCCCCAGCTGATGCCCAGTTGTTCGCTATATTACAGTTTCAGCAACATCTCAATTCATATTAGCTTGTTCTGAAGTCTCTCAGATATTTCTCTTCACAGAATGGGTAGTTCAAGTTAAGAAGCGACGTTGCGAGAAACATTGAAATGTTTAAGTGTCTCTTTCAGCTTTTTCGACAGTTGCGTATAAAAATGCCAAGAAAAGCCATTCTCAAAGGATTTATAGTATTTTCTAGTTTTCTTTCACTAAGAAAAATGGAAGATTTTCTTCCCCAGAATGCAACACACTTCCATTTTCACTCCTGAAAAAAATTGTGAAACGGAGAAAGAAAAATGGGGGGAAGAGAGAGGAGGATGGGCACTTTACTTTTTGATGAGGAAAGTACATCTGCACACTTCTACTGACAGTGTTTTGAGTAACTTTTTCAGTCTCCAAGGGAAAGGAGAAATGATCAAGATAATTTTACCGCATTACTGTTTTCAAATAGATACCAGAATGGCTCAAGCTGGTGCTTCTTTAGATGGAGTAGTCTTTAAATGGTTCTTTCTTGCCATGTATATATCAATTCCAGTAAACCAAAAGTTTAAGACCAAAGTCTTAAATTGGAGACTAAGTCTTCTTTTCTGGTTTGCAAGAATAGCTCTTTTCCTAGGTTTAAGACAACTCTGTCCATGGATGATTAGAGCATTATGTTAAGTTATGTATTTATACCAAGTATTTGCTCATCTTGTTATGCTATTCCTGGCAACCATTAAATGACAATATTAAATTTCAATTTATGGTATTATTTTGTAAGCATGACATATGCAATTTGTGCACAATGGATTTCACCCTCTGAAAACAAACTTGCCCAAAATGTTCCTCTCCCTGAATTCTCCACCTGCAGGGTTAATCTGTTGTTTGTAATAGTCATGCTTTCACCAAAATTAATATTTATTTATTAGATATGAATGTCTTAATTGTGCTTCTGAGTTTCTTTAGAGCAGCTTAGGACATGCATTCAGTGATTGCCTTACCTGGGTATGGTACTTCTCACTCACCTGATGATACATTATTTTTAATGTATTTTCTTTCTGGTGTGAGTCTGTTTTGTATTTGTGTGATAGTAAACCTTTCCAAGCAAAACCATTGTGACTTTAATAAACTCTAGTGAGAAACCATATTTGAAGGTTTTTTAAATCTTCATAATCTGGTATGTCCATTGCATTGCTGTTTTCCTCACCCTTTTATTAAATCAGAGGAAAAGTTCACCTTTTGGCAGATTGTTTTTCTCATAAATATTCATGTGTCCGTTGTTCTGATTTAACTGTTTCTCCTTTTTGTTTTCTTATTTGTGCTGATCATCTTTAACCTTCAGTTCTGTACACAGTTTGCTTTGTGCTAATAAATAATAGATTTCTATTGCTAACATAAAACATATCCATGAATTTAGAAGTATTCTAAACAATTAAAGTCTAAATGCACAGCTATCAGTTTGACTTTACAGAAGGACTAGCATAAGAAAGCCTGCCTTTAAGAAAGGATATCAGGAGATCATTCCTGCCAGAGAAGAAATGAATTACAAGGATAATCTCTATAGTCAAGGCCAGGAATGTAAATGCACATTGTATTTGCCAGTATTTTTTAAATGACAGCAAGGTCACTTCTGATTTACTTGCAATACTTTACTAACAGTTTGTGTCTGTATGTATGTGCAATATGCATGAGATCTCTGCCTGGCTGTACAAAACAGGTTATAATATGGTGGATAGGAATACACAGAATTTGTCTTGTGGAATCAGATGGCTACTCTGCAAGATAATTGTCATTAGAAACTGCAATTGTGGGTTTTCATTATTCTTCAACTTTTCATTGTATATAGAAGAAGAATATAATTTTCTTTTCCTCTTATGTGTTGAGATTAATCAAAGCTGACACTGCAGAATTACACTGTGCCTTCGACAATCAATTGTACAGCATATTTGTAGTTTTTATATAGCTGTCTATAGTTTCAAACTAATCCTTCTCATTAGTTCTTGATACGGTCTTCTGACTCTGCAAAAAATTTATTTATTAATTCTCTGCAAAAAGGAATTGGTGGCTCTGACCAATGTGCTATTTTCAATCTCACAGAACACAAGTTCTCAACCAGAAGACTTGTAAGCCTGCATAGGTGGTTTCTCTAGCTGTCTAAATGGAGTGTGCTATTTTCCTTTGAGTCCAATGTCTGTTTGAAACAAAAGCAGTACCTTGGGAACCAGGATGTTGCTAAGGTCTGCATGTAATTCTCTTCCCACATGGTGATATAACTGGAGTATACTCTGAGAGTTTGGTACTCCAGTGCTGGATTTATGACCTTGTTTTGATACGAAATAGGTGACTGTCTTGATTGTTGAGTCTTGCCTCTACCTTTATGGTATTTGAATTAAATGCTCATGGTAGAAGATGGTGGTGGAGCTGACTATTTTAGGCTCTAGCCTTTCAAATGGAAGCTACCAGCCCATTTGAGACTTCAGATAGGGTTGGATTAATGGAGGATGCAAGTCTTTCTGCAAAGATGACTACTGTTCTCTACAATTTATCTAATCTTAAATATTTTTTCAAGACTGTTATAGTAGAGTTAACTAAACTTCAGTACAGTAATAAGACATTTTTACTGTGGTTCATATCCAGAGTATGTTTTTACTTTTTTTAGTGAGTATCTCCACGATTAGTATCACCTTACTAAAAGTCATTGCAGCTTTTATCTTCCCTATGTTCTGCTCAAGTGTGCCAAAGTCAGCATTTCATCCTTACTGCGTTTGTAGGTTTTATTGGCCAAGTATAGCTTAGTTGACTGATAAATTATCTTAGCATAATCTCCATAGCTTGATTGCTGTTCTCCTCAGGCCGAGTTAAACCAGTGCTAAAAGCCACTGAGTCTTCAACAGTTGCTGAGGAGACATTCAGGTTGTTGTTTAAAAATTTTGCTCTGTAGCTGTCTTGTATCAGCCTTTGCTTTGCAGACACCGTATTACTCCCTTGAATACATGATTGTATACTATTTCTTACTAATATGAGTATCTTAAGAGCAGCACAACACATACCTGATTCGTATGCGTCACAGTTATTCAATCAGTTATTTTTACTTATTCTCATGATTGAAGTTTGTAGCCTTTAAGCATTTACAAATGTGAAGTATTGGCATAAATAGTGCAAGAACTTGCAATGCAGGTTAGGAGGCTTTCTATGAGTGCAATGTGATCTGTGTCAGGTATGCAAACTTTTCCTACAAAAGGAAAAATAGGATGAAAGAGCTTTTTTTTTCCACGGTTTGAAAAAAAAACCCTTTTTATCAATGGATTCTATCAATTGCTTTTGGTAAGTATTGCAGACAATATTGGAACTATTTCACAACTGATTAAATAATAAACATAATTTGTCATGTTATCACCCAGTAATATTCTGCAGTCTGTAGATACCATTTCAGTTTATCAAGGTGATGAGAGCTGAAACAAGGTTCCAGGAATCAGCAAATGTGCATCTAATTAAAACTAGTCGCCTGTCAATCCTTCTCAGTTTTAAATAGGAAAAGATTAAAGAAAGAAGGGGATTAGAGGGAGGGAGAACATCCTTCACCCTCCATGTCACGCAAAAAGGAAAAACAACTACATTTAACAACTCAAATTTCACAACAATAAATGGTAATGAACTTACTTATCTATGAAACATTCCCACCTAGTGTTAACTTGTAATGCCTCTCAAAATGAGTGCAAGTTGACTATAAAGGACCTCAGTTCCTGAGAAAAAGAAAGGAATAATGCCAAAATAAAGAGCATCAACTTTTTCTTAATTTCCAGTGACAAAGGCAGTGCAGAGATATGATAGAGGCTGTAATCCAGGAGGGTAAACAAAGCCCTTGCTCGATACTAATTAAAAGGCTTCAGAATGCAAGGAGTCTTAGACACTTACAAAAGGAAACTTTAATTGGATTAACAAATTTCAAATTTAGATTCTTTGTTTTTTAAGAGGAAAAAATATGGATATGAAAGGTTCATTTACAATAGGAGAGTTGCTAGGTAAAATGGCTCTAAAGAATGCAATCATCTCATGCTTGTGTTTAGCATGTCTTAGATAAAAGTAGCTTGTATGTGGTCTTGGCTGACTGGTAAGTAATATACTAAGCTATGGTTTGCAATGAATTGTTGGTGGGTGTGGGCAAGGGGTTTTGGCCTTTGTAGAGGAATCTCTTAAAAGTGATGAAATGCCCAGCCAAAATCAGTCCCTGTGGCTACTAAGAAAAATTGTTCGCTTTATACATGGAAGTGTTATTCTCAGTATAGTAGGAAAAGGTGTATCTTTCAGAAAAATGTAGTGATGTCTTTAGTAAAATAACATGATGCATCATTACAGTCTGATCATATATTTTTGAAACATTTCACTTTACACCGTTAACTAATATTTTCCCTCTGTTATTTAAAAGAGTCAAACAACTGAATCAAACCAATCCCTTTGCAGAATCTACTATTTTTCTGTTATGAGCTACAACCTAGGAGAAACTTTAGTGCTTTCATAGTGTTAAGTGTGACTTGAACAGGAGCCAACAAAAGCAAAGGCCAATTTTTCAAATCTGCCTGAAGTATGAACAGCTGGGTAATAGAAAGCACAAACTTCATGTGATTGGTATTGAATCAGTGCTGATGGGCAGTCTACAGCCAAAATAGAACTGGAACAGATGATGTGGAGTGACAGCCTCCTTTATGAAGATGAAAGTTAAAAACATCTGAGGGACTCTTATAGGAATCTGAAAATAGAAGCCATGTTTAACTATCAAAACTTTAAGAATGTCTTAAAGCCAGCAGAATGGAAATGACACAGATTCCTGAAATTAAAAAATTTTCAAAAGGGTGAGAGGAGGCAATTAAGGAAATCGTGTAATACTGTGAGCAAGGATTGGATGTTTCTTCTCTTCTGGTAGCTCTGTTTGGAATGGCACAGTGGGGTTTTTTTAAGGACATCCCAGTTACCCTGACTGAATAAAATACTTAGTGCATAGAACTCGTTAATATTTTGGAACAGAAATTCCATTGGGGCTTTGAAGGACAGGTGATGAATGAGCCCATCTCAAGCACGTGAGGTGCAGTGCACATTTGGTAAAAATCTGGGATAGCATATTAAGACAAAGTATCTTTTGATGGGAGGTAAGTTCCCACGTATAGCTTTTGGGAGGTGAGTTCCACTAAAAATCTGCTACATGATCTCATCATGCTCCCCTCTTAATGGGTGTCTTGCAGATAGTTGTACTGAAGTAATAAATTGATGCCCTTTAGTCAAGAAAAGCTAACACAGAATATCTGTGTCTGCACACTGGAATAAAAGTACGGTAGATTAGGGAAGCTGTACTGGCAAGTATGGCTTTTATATGAGGTTTCTCTATTATTTATTATGTATTTATTATCTATTTAGTATGTCTCGAAGATAAAATTTATCTGCTAGGACCCAAACAATGCTCAATCCCCTTTCATACAGGCAAGGAAAATAACTAATGGGACTGTAACTTGATTACATTTTAAAATAACTTCAAAAATATGTTGCTTGCTACTTTAAAATGAAAATAAGGAATAATGTTAGGTACGTGTCCGGACATTACTTTAAAGCCAGGACAATGTTATAACAGTGTCCTGATCTCTTGTATAATGAAGTCTATGGAAGTTCACCAAATGTTATTTTTACGAGTCTGAAGGCTTTGAGAGATAGCACCTGGGATGGTTTAGGTTTCCTTTTGTAAACTTTCCCATTTCATGACTAGTCCCCATTTGTTTAGCTTCTAGTTGTCATCAAGCTGTCTTCCCATTTGAAGAGCTGTCTGGCATCAGAATGTCCTTTTGTATGCAGGAACTTTAACTTTGTAATCAAATTGTCTTAATGATCCTATTGATAAAATAATAGAGTTTATTTAATGTTCCCTCCCTGCATGGTGGACTCTTTCAATTTGGCTGATGTAAATTATTTACTGAGCATTTTAGAGATGTTCAGAAATTTTCAAGGGCAGAGACAGAACTGGAGCATCATTTTCACAGCACTCATTAAAGCCCAGATAATGAGATAGTCAGCATACGTATTCCCTCATTTAAGATCTTTTTTTACAGCTTGTATATTTTTTTAGATGCACTTCCTCCACTGATTAGTTTTGGGCTATATTCTTTATTCCCAAGTAGCCATTTTGTATTTCACTTTGTTTAAAAATGCATCAAAGAGTTTAATGAGAAGACAGTAGGGTTTTTTATCTCTTTTCCCTCTTTTCATAAACATGGAAAGTTATTCTTTTCATAGTTCTCTATTTCCTCAATTTTGATAGGATGTGAGGGGAAAAGTTCTAATGGATTCTGGAAAGACCATGTTGATCTTTCTTAGATTGTTAGTGCTGTCTTGGGCTATTAGCCTGAAGTTACTGTTCCAAACAGCCGGATGCATAGTCTCATGCTGAGATATACTCTCATGAAGTTTTTGTTTGGAAGCTGAGTGAAACTACAGAATGGTGTGTTCATCTCTTGGAAAAAAAAAACAAACAAACAAAAAAATATTTTGATGTTGTTGAAAAACTCAGCAGAATTAATTTCAGAAAAAGAAAATCTGCCTTCACTCACATGGAAAGTCCTAAAGTATCAATGAAGTTATATTGTAATTTCACTTACAAATAATTTCAAGAAAACAGTTCCTAAAATACTGTCCAGTAATAAAATCTTCTTACTATTCTCAGTGCAGTCTAAATTTGACGTTCCACTATCTACGGAGCTTTGTTTTGACCTTATTTACCATTCATAAATATACTCTTACATTCTTTTTATATGCTCTACTGGACTACCTATGTACTAGGTTATCATGTTAATCTAGGCCACCTGGATTTTTTTGGTCACAATTTTCCCTTGCCTCCAATGTACTTCATATGTTCTAAAGTTTGATCATGAATGCTTGAGATGGAGAAAAAAACCAAACAACCAAACTTCAGTGGTTTGTGGAACTGGGGCACCTTGATTAGAATTGAAGCACTAACACTCAAACTATTAATTATAATAATAAAAAAGCTAGACAAGAAAAGAACACTGAAATAAATGTATCCTGTAGGATTTGGTTTTCTTTTTTTTTTTTTTTCAGAAGGGATTTAGCTAAATCTGAGGAAATCTCTACTGTCAAATCAAAAAGATTAATCTTTGATATGAATTTGTAATCATATCTGAGAAACAAAAAAACTTTATTTAATGGGATTAAAATTTTGTTATTGACATTAGGATTAATGATTTATTTGCATCACAAAAAATCTGTTCTGCCTAAATATTTTTATAACTTGAAAGAAGTTGCTAACTCAGAATTTAAGAGTAATTAACAGTAACTGCTACATTTTTTTTCATAACCAAAAGCAATAATGCTTTTCTGTTGTTATTGTTGTGATGCCACAGCTGTCTGCTGATATATTTCATTTTACCCTTTATTCCATCACTTTCCATTTTTAAGCTACTTGTGTATTTCTGCAAAAATAACATATCTATATCACTTATTTTTGATATTTTTCCCCTCTAATTACATAAAAGCAAAAAGGAACTCTTGTGATTGAAAATATTGGAGGAGGCAGGAATTCTTCATGTGATATGCTAAAAGAAAAATACTAATACACTGTAGCAGTATGGGGTTTTCATTATTTTATTCTGTCATGCATCCCAAGTAATAGAGACCATTTCAGGTGCAATAAACAATTTCTCATGCAACCAGAGCTGTGGTTTAGTGCATGTAAGAGCTATAAGGATATCCTCTGCTGGAAAGGAAATGTCGTATGAGGGGTATTTCAGTTAACATTTCTTTCTTCTGCGTTCACTTTGTCTCATAAATGAATATTGCTTCTTTATGCTACTAGTCTACTTTTTTCTTTGCTACTGCAGATAGTAAATTATTTACTATGTTTCTGTAAAAGTTCTGATATCCTTTCTGTCTTTTTTTTTATTTATTGGTACATATATATTTATGAGGGTAGGGAGAGAGAGACTGCAGTATGGTGAGTTCCACTTTAGCAAAAAAGGTGACAGTATGATCAGCCTGACATTTATAGCTGCTGAGTTTTCAGTCACACCTTTGTCTTTTTATGTATTTACTGAATGTCTACAGGACTGGGAATTAGACTGATTAGCAGCTTTCATTTATGGAGGGAAGGATGACAGTGTTTTAAAGTGATTTTATAATTTTATTCCATTCTGCATCTGAGACACCTGCTTTATGTGAGGAATGGAAATACGGGTTTGGCCAGGTCTTAAAGAACCTGTATTGGAAAGCTCCTCAATAATGGCACTAAAATCAAGGTGACGTCTGGAGTTATAGAGGTGATGATGTGTACAGCCTAGTAAAGTCAGAATTGAATCTTCTAATTTAGGTGAAAGAAGCTTCTCAGAGCAGGGATGAGGCAACAAGCTTGGGTTGTAGCTAATCCAGAGTATCAAGGTGCCCTGGAGAACTGATTCCTTTCCTCAAATTGGAGAGGACCATATAGTCCCATAGGTAGTGTCTTGGTGAGGATGTCTCTGAGGGTTACAAAAAATTTGGCTTTCTCAGACTTGTGTCTGTGGAAGTCTGGTGTCAAAAGAAACACATGCTCATGCCTGGATTTCTGTTATAAAGTCTACTGTCAGTGTTGGATTAAACAAAAGAGGAATTACTTGTACCTGCTACATATGACTTCTAGTATGAAGTTGTCTCTTCCTTTAATCATATACTAGTCTCTTCATTCTCTTTATTTTGTTATGGGACTGGTCAAAGACCTTTGAAGAAATCCCTGACAAAATCAAGCCATGAGCCAAGCATGTAACATCAGAGTTAATAACTTGACTGTGGGATCTCTGGGTTTCAAATTGCGTATACAAAGCAGTCCAAAGAGACTGGAAAAAAAAGTGTAGCTCTTTCTGTGGAATGACTTGAACTTCAGTTTCTCCCAGCTTAGTTGAGATTCTTTGTGCAGGGTGACTGACAGCAAGATAGCAGCAGTCATAGCCTCCTTCAGCTACTAAAAGTGTCATCTTGGACCTAAACCACCAGTCAGCTGATATAACTGATGGCTGACTGTGGCATATTTTTAATTTTAAAAAATCTCATCCAGTTTGAACACTCATGAGAATGTTTGATTACAGAAGTAACAGCAAGCATTTTGAGCCACATGGAGATATCAATTGCCTAATTATTCTTAGAAATGAAACTATGTGTGAATATAAGCTTAAATCATTAACATTAAAGGTTACATTTGGAAAGTACTGTCATAAGGTTTCTGTATTATTTACCTACCATTTAAAATATATGCAATAGATCTTTGGTGGGACTCACATAAAGTGTTATATACCATATGCTATTTCTCTGTGGGTGGGATGAAATAAACCTTTATTACATGTGGATGCTTGCCATTAAAACTAACCTGATCCCTTGAGAATTGGGAGACCATTCCTGAGTTCAGAGGAGTAGAAATGCAAGCTCCAAACCTTGCTCCTGCAGCTGAACTTCTGTAAGGATTAAGCCAATCTATGAAGGATGTGGCATTTCAGAACTATCTGTACTTGAGATGCTTCAGACATAAGAAGGCACTTGGCAAAAGAACTGCCTAACGTGCAGACTTTGTACCCTCGGAGGCTCCATGGACTTGGCCAGTGTAGCTGAGTGCTGGCAGGCATCGTTGGGAGCCAGCTCCTTCCTGTTACTAAGACCTAATTAAAATGTTTCTTCTTTTACCTATAAAATTACAGTTTTGTAAGACAACAAAAAATTTTATGCCTGAATACTCTTATTACTCCTCTTCTCTAGACGCTGAACAATAGCAGGAAAGAAAACAAGGTGAAACATGAATGTTTTCAGTCAAGGTTAGGTGGTCCCTTGATTACCAGTAGTGTTGATGAAGACTACTCCTGAAGAACAGTGCTAGCATTCTGCAAGCTCTTGCTATTTATTGGGATGAATTAACCTGACAGTAATGCACGTTTTATTTTATTTGAGAATTTTTTTCCATGGGCTTTCCACTCTGAACTCTCAGTAGCTCTTTTGTTTGCTTGATTTAGTCTTTTGTGTCAAAGCACTTCCTCATTTAGTATCCAGAGAAATACTAAAAATAACACAGTTCTGACTAGCAGATGCAACCACACATTATTGAATTCATACCCAGGACCTAAAATATAGCCTGGGAGAATAAATTAATCTTAGTCAGACTATTCTTACTTACAGATGTGATATTAATGATTATGGTGTCTGCAATGTCTCTTAAATCACAAATGTTATTGGTGATGAATTAAGATATTATCATTGTAAATTAAGTAATTAGAGTACCCTTGTAATGGATATTTACAGGTGTGCCTATTGGAAGAATATTGCAATGTTCCTTTTATAATTTTATTGCCTTTAATATTGATTCTTCTTAGTAAAAAGTTCCTATATGCTACTCTTCTAGAAGGTTAGAAAAAGACAATCTTTAATTTTTTTTTATGGCAGTTTATTTTGTGTGGAAAATAAACAATAATGTTCTGCATGGAATGAGAGAGGGTGATTTAGTGGTAGGGAGACTGTTAATTTGTTTTTATTTTGGGGAAAAAAATACCAGGTTAAAAGAAGCATTTACTTATTCTAATAATTTTACTTCACATTTTCAAGTTAAGTGGTGGGAGAAACATTAGTTAGCTATAAAATAAATGAAGACAAACTTATCATAGTCTTTGCTTTAAGGAAAATAACTACAAGCAATTTCTCTTCAGAAAATTAGTTGAAAATTAGCAATGTTGGACACTTGAGTTTATAAATATCATACTGACCCAAAGGAACACAAGAAAGCTAGCATATAACTGCTTTCTTTAGAGAATTTTAAAATATTTTCATTTTTAGTGATCAGAATAATGGTTTTAAAGTATAGGAAAGACTGCAATAAACAAGAACCTTTTTAGTGTCTAAAACTACTGGTGATAGTGATTAGAGGCAACCATTACTTGTAGATGAAGATTATCAGTATGTGCTCTACCACTAAGAGGAAATGTAGTAGCATATTTTTTCTAATGATTTTGAAAATTCTTATGACAGATCTTCAGGGATATGCCCTAAAAATGCTCTGGTGGTAGCAGAGCTGGCAGAGGAAATGGAGGTCTGCAAAAAAGAGCTGTAAGTTGTAACGATGAACAAGTGTTGGTAATGTCATCATACCCTTAAGCAAAGCAAATTAAAAAGAAAAAGAATATTATATCTACTCCTATGATCATTCAAAATATCCAAGCACATGCAGAGGTGGGATTACTATCAATCACATTGGTGATAGTCAAGTATCTTTAACTGGTCAAAGGTTCTAACATACATGGCCCTGAAAGTGGGGTTTGTAAGGAAATGAGAGAAGCCTAGAAGAAGGCAACTGAAAATAAGCACAAAGAACCTGTGACAACTGGATTAACACTATTGGGAAATAATTTGCATACCATGTGCATCAAACAGTGTCCCTTTTCAACCAAATGTCTTATGTTAAGCAACACAATAAAACCAGAGAAGGTGCAGGAAAAAAACTGCAGGAGGCCAGTGAGAAAGCAATTGCAGCAAATGCAGTAACATCCAGTCAGCAAGAGGCAAGCTGGAGAGAGATGAGTGTTTCTTGGAGGACTGACTGTTTAAATTGTAGCTGGCAGTGTGGGGGTAAAAGCAGAAAGTTGGTGCTGATCAAGACCTAAAACATTGCAAAGAAGCTTACCAAAATGGAGCAATACAAGTTTGTGGATGGAAAGAATAGGGCTTGGACAATCATGAGCCAAGGCCTTATAGGGTGCCAGGATCTTGAGAGGAGAGTCGTGATGAACTTTATGGAAAGGGACAAACACAGTTGTTGTGGATCATATACTTCAACTGATGATTTATGATTTGCTTATTGAAATTCATCTCTGAGAAATATCCCATGAGATTAAATAACACCCCAATTTGAAAATGGGAAAAATAGGATGAGACAGTCAGCTATTTGTCCAAGGCTCTGGGAAGTTTAAGTGGGAAAGCTTGGATTAGCAGCTTCAGTATTTCATGCTTAGGCTATTCTGCATGTTTCTTCTTCCCATAATGACCACAACTGAGGAGAAAAAGCCTGTATAAAAGCTTTACTCTGGGTTGATTTGTTTTGGCTTTTAGGTTGTGGGTTGTTTTTTTCCACCTTTTTTTAAAATTTTGTAGTATTTCTCATTTATTGAAATAAAGTTACAAGGGAACATGTATCATTCTCCAGTTTTGACTCTTTGGTAAAATAGTCTAATTAGATTACGTTTCAAGACAGTTGATCCATAAAGGAAATGGGCCAGACTTTCTTGTAAGGCTTTTGTGGTCACTTGTAAGGAAAGCTCTTCACAGCAGCAGTACAACACTGAAATGCTACAACCCACAAAGGTTGCTGTCTTGTGCTGCGATCCTACCAAGTCTCATGACACTGCTTTTGTTAAGAGATGTAACAGGCTTGAGTCACTTGAATATTGGAAGATACGTGTTCCTCTCTAGTACGTACTGAGGAAATGGCTCACGGGGCAATCAGTACTCAAGAGTCATTGAGAAACCGTAGGTAATATCTTCTGAATATGGCACAGATTTGAGGCTCACACCACCTCAGGGCACCAGGCAGTCCCAACAGTGCTCTTGTGCAATTATTGCTTTTAATTAGAACTGACAGAAACCTTTGTCAGAGCCAATATTTTTGTGGAGAACATAACTATCCATTTTCATCTGGAAGGTTTGGGCCAAGTCCTTGCCTTGAGCTGTGGGAACCCCATACATCTTGGTTAGTATAAGTAAAGGAACAGCACAGTCTTGGTAGGACATCTCAAATGTATCCAGCTTCTTTTTTCCTAATTAGATGACCTATAAAACTTGTGAATCCCAGAGACTGTGAAAGTCTGACTCTTGGTAGTCACAGAGTGAAAGATGACAGATCTTTGTGTTAACTGAGCCTGACAGGAGCTGCTGGGCAACTCTCAACACTTACCTGGGAAGCAAGGATAAGCAATAGACTGTGGTGGAAAAATGAATTTAAAAAACCCAAATATATATGTCTCCTTGAGAAGAACCAAAACTGAGAAGGGAGAAAGCCCCATCACCAATATCCAACTCCTGGCAAGGACCTCAGTGTAATGATACCTTACACCCTGCCCTTGCTACTCTTTCCTGACAGAAAACTGGTGCTATTAATCAGGTGACCTAGGTGGACACTGGTAGGGTGAGCTTACAGCAGAGGAAAAAGTAAAGACCTGGAAGTATTTTAACTGTATTATTGAAGCTTTTAGGTACTAGATAATTCAAGCTATTCAACAGTTAAAACATTATGTAGAGTACCTGAAGAATTTTACCAAATCGTGTTTTCTTTCACACATACCAGCTTTTTGTAACACTTCTATTAAGACCTGTATTTTACCAATAATTTCATTTTGAGGTGTTGTGTAATATTAATATTGTTTAACTGAGTTTTCAGATGGATGGTAATAATTTGTCCCCTTAACTGGATCACTGTGGGTTTACTGGTCACACAGCATGCATCTCTGCCTCTGTCATGTAATTACAAGAATGAAGTGATATTCAATTACCTGATATACTTGACAGATCACAGACCTTGATCACTTTAAGTCACTTTGCTCTGCATGTTGTTGCTGTGCATTTTTGGGTTTGTGAATATTGTTTTCTAACGGACCAGTGGTGCACATGTAAGACTGCTATACAGAGCTTCCTGTGAACAATATACATACTTGCATAACTTTTAAATGTCCTTTAGAGCCTAAGAAATCTGCCAGCCACAATGAAGGTGAGTGTCTTAATTTTTCAGGTAGGCAATCTGTCAGCTGGAAAACTAAACTGCTCAATGTAGCTTGCAAACTCAAACATTGTGTGCTTGTACATTGTAACACCCAGCTGGTGACTGCCCTTTCTGTGCTGGCAAGTGCTTAAAAGAGAAGATTTTTGTGCTGCTCTTGAGAAAGAAGCATTTTTGCACAGGTCAGCTACTTTTGTCTTCCCCAGGACAGAATGGCATGGGGCCAGGTCACAACTGCAGGGAAATCTGCTAACTGCATAAGCAAATCTTGTTGGTTTGTTTCATTGTGCAGCAAAATGGAAACAGAAACTAAGTGCTATTATACCTCCTCACTCCCTTATTTTTTTTAATGGTTTTGCAATTTATGACTTTCATCTTTTTCCCCCAAATTGAAAAGTGATGCAGATGCACAGAATCAACTGACTGAAAGGACAAGGGAAAGATGAAAAGGTGATAAATTTCTCTTTGTGCTGCCTGTCCTAGTTAGAGGGGCCGAGACCAGTTTATCACTACATGGATGTAACCAAAACTGTATATTCTACACCCTCCGTCATTTCTGATGGACTGTTAATAATGGACCATTTGCAGCAGCTGCCCAGGGCACACCTGACACCTCAGGATACAAGCTGGGTGTTAAACCCTGTGAGGGGGGTGTGTCTTCACATTAATAGCTGTGATAACTCCCCTCTGGAGAGGCATTAGCACCTTCACACCCACCCTGAGGGGTGAGCTCTGCTAATGAGCCATACTGGACTAGCATAATAGGCAGCTGCAACGACCTAGACCATCAAAGACTCCAAAAATATCCTTTGACTCAAAGTTGAATCACCCATTGTGAAAATACCCTCCCTGGGGGAGGTACTGGGCATTCCCACCTGAACCTGAGCACATATAATTGTGGAGTTTGGGGATTTTGGGTACCACTGGTTGGATCCAGAGGAGGACCAGAACTCCAAAAATACTGCAGCTGCCACTCTCGACAAGACTGATCATTATTCAACAGAACTGCAGCCATCATCTGGACCAACAGGTTTCCTTTCCTTTTATTTTGCACCCAGGGGGGCCACGTCGTCCTTAGCACAGGGGTTGTCAAACACCGTTCTGCTCTTGTCCTGAGGTGCAGTTATACATCTGTCTTTGTTGGTTAAAAACAGTTTGTATCTTTATATTTATTGTAATCTTTCTCATATATTTTAACTCTGACTTGTAATCTCTCTTGAGATGGCTTCATTTATCCCACTGGTTTACTTTTAAACCAGCACACTGCCTCAGCCAAGAGTTTAGTTACCAGCTAAAAAATAAGCTATTTTCTAGAATAATTGACAAATCACAGTATCTTAATGAAAATCATTACAGATAAGCATGATTCTCTTACTTGTTAGCTACTTAAATATTAGATGTTGGAGCTAGTCTTTGCTATCTTTATTCCTAAATAAGTGCACTTTGAATTAAGCTCTATAAGTAAGAATTAATCTAGAAATGTGTCATTTTGGCTTTATAACCTTGAAAAAGTCTTAATTCTAACATGTGCTAGTAACTTCAACAAAAGCTGATGCAAAGTTCACAAAAAGGAACATTGAAGTGTTGCTAGTGTAAGAAAACACAAAAAAAATGCCCATAACTGTTAGTTGGAGTTATCTGTAAAGTGTCTATAAAACCGCAGCAAAACCACGGATGCGCTGGTGCCACCTGCTCTAGTATGGGTGTGCAGAGGGGCTGCCATTCTGACTTCCTTAAGGGGAACTGTTGATTACTGGTTTGTATAGGGGATTGATGGACTAGCAATTGAATCTGGATGAAACACTAGTAAGTGTTTAAAAATTAGTTTATTTCCCTTCGCTTTTTGTCTTTGAATATGTATCTAATAAAGATCTTCTGTCTGTGTTTCTTCTTACGAAACAACCTCTTCCCTCTTCTCCCAGGGATTGCCTAGAAGTTGTAGATTATGTGCTCAGTTTGAGGTTTTGGGTTTTGTTTTGGGGGTTTTTTTTTTGGTTTTTTTTTTTGGTTTTTTTTTTTGGTTTTTTTTTTTGGTTTTTTTTTTTGGTTTTTTTTTTGGGTTGTTTGGGTTTTTTGTTGTTGTTGGTTTTGGTTTGGTGTTTTGCTTGTTTGGTGTTTTTGTGGGGGTGTTTGTTTGTTTTTTAAATTAAACCTGGGCATGGAAATGGAGCTATTTTACCAGTAATATACCAATATTACATATTATCATTTCCCTTTATGTAAGCACTCTCTCCCTGGTCTTGCATTAAGGTTTCTGAGAGTATCTGAATTAGGATTGGATTGGAAAAGAAGATGCATTGATATACTTGGTGAGGTGCTCCTTTTCTGAGCTGTTTCCTTGCAAATACATAGCTGTAATATATTGGTGTTCACTTACTGAAGTCACTGCTTTTTGCATGTAGCTATTGATACCTCAATGATGCAGTTCAAATTGTTTTTTTTAAATAAATAATTGGGAAATGTAAGACTACTTCAAAAACTTTGAAAAGACTGTGTTAATCAAAAGCACTTTCTCTGGGTTGAGAAACCCCACAAGTGTTACTGGAGTTACACATTATCACCTTTCTTATAAAGAGATTTTTAGCTCTGGTAAGTCCTTTTAAAGTGAGCAAGTAAAATGCTTATAATATTGAGCTAAATAACTTGGAAAAGATGCTAACAAGGGAAGAATAGTTTTAAAATTAATCCTTAAAAAAAATAGCACAATATATCAGGTTAAATGAGGCCTCATTAATTTAAATAGACATATGAATGCAGGTGCAGCAGTTGCCCGGTGGCCCATGTTTACATTTGGTAATACAAAGAGGTTATTCAGATTATATGTGCATGAGTAGCTTTGGTTTATGGCATTTATTTACCTCAGCTTGAGGACTGATAGGTTTATGAGAAAAAAATAAAGTTGTGGCTCTCATACCTGATGTCTGTCTTTACGTTATCCTCTGGAGTGATACATTTGCCGAAGAACAGGGGCTCACAACACCCATCAAGAGAAAAATATCTGTAATTACCTAATTAAAAAGAAGCAGTTGTTTATAACAACATATATAATGCGAAGTGATAGGATGCTAGTAGTTGGTGGTATTTGGTTTAAGTCACTCAATTTTTCCCAAAAATTTTCCGTTCAAAGACACAATTCCAAATGTCACTATCATGGTACTGATGTGACAGCAAGTGCACGTTGCACATGTTCAAGAGGAGGGATTTCTTTCTCTCTTCCTCATGAATATTAAGTGTTTTACAGGTCCATTTCCCTCCAGATTAATAGTTCTGGGATGGGTGCCTGATGCCACTGTTGACATTGCTCCTGACTCGGTTCAAGTCTCATTTTTTTTGTCCTAGAAAGCAATACTTTTCTTATTTAAGTGTCAGGGGAAGCAAACCCAAATGTAAACTACATCTTCAATTCTTAAGCAGTTTTATCATTTAACATTTATGACCAGTGATGATATCAAAGCTGTTCCAACAGTATTAAGAAACATGTGATATTATCTAATTTCGAGACACAGATTCTACTTATATTACAAGACCAGAGGCAAAAGCTTGCTGCTTTCTTGGAGTGTCACTGTTCATATGGTGTCTCATATTTTGTAACTGCTGACAGGATAGCTGTGTGCCAGCCCTACGCACAGCAGAGTGTCTGTACTCTGCTGTCTGCTCTGAAGCTTCCATTCCTGAGTTTGCCCTCCGACCATGTCAGAACTGATTTGGGAGTGCATTTATAACAATTCTGTCTGGTTTTCTCATTTTCAGACCTGAGAAAGGATATATTTTTTTTTTAAAATGTGTCTCTTTATAAACACTGGAATAAATTTACTTACCTCTCTGCAACACCAGATAAGACAACAATGCTGAACAGAAAGGTCACATTTAATGGATATCTGAATTAAGAATTTATAAAAAAAAAAATCTTGGAAACAGAAGTTGTAAATATCGTAATAGATGTTACTTTATCAAGAACCTGTTTGTATATCTTAGTGTTAAATGAAACCTAGAACTTATTATTTTGAGTTGGGGTTTTTTTAATATCATGAATATTTTAAAGCACTTTCAGTGTTTTAGTGTTTTGTTTTTCTTTTTTTTTAATTTTTTTTTAATTTATGCTATTAATAACGCATAATGCAGTTTGATTTGTTTTTTCTTTTTTTCCCCCTCAGTTTTTTTACTCCCTAAGGACACACATTTAACTATGAGGAAACCTTTTTGCACTTAAATTGCAACCACCCCTCTTTAAAAGTAGAGTGAAGATTTGAACTGGATGATGGTATTTCTTTTCTTTTTTTTTTTTTTTGATTATTTACAAGCTCAAATACTAGTTCTAGACACTGAAAACAGTTGAATGCCACAAGGACTCTAGTGTTCCATTAAGACCTGGCATTCCCTAATGCAATAAGGCAGGCTTCCCTGGTCTGGTGGCAAGTGGGGGAAAATTATGGTTGCATCAAACATAGCGTAAAACTAAAGTAAATGAGAACTAAAAGAATAAATCTACATGGGAAGTAAGTGTTGCCTGTTCACAGGCAGCTTTATTTATTCATTAGTAGTCTATCACTAGTATTAAATTTCAATCAATAGCCTTACCTCTCTGACATTTCATTTACTTAGTTGTTAAAGTGATGTGATTCATCAGGCTTGTGATGACTTTTTGTGTGTCAGGCTACCTGGGAAATGTGGACTGCAGTATGGATTGCCACTTCAGTGTTTAACAGGATAAATCTGACAGAAATATTCGCTTTCATTTAGTGATTCACGTGGTACCAAAAATAGCAACATATGTATAGGATATCAAATACTGAGCAGCAGTCATGGCAGCAAAAGCAAGTTTGGTACCTACGTGGTACCAGGGCAGAGTTAATTCCTTAGTTATAATGAATGCATCATGGCACTAATAACTTTGATTTTTCTGTTTAATTAAAGTTATCTAAATATTTTCAATGTAAACACTAACTCTGGCAAACGTGAACTCAGCAAGATAGTTTCATCCAGTGTGACTTTTGAGGACTTACACTGAGATTTAAGGCAGTGTTATGCTGTGCTTTGGTATTGTGTTGGCATGGTTCTACCACAGGAATTAATTTCAGGAAAATCATAATAATAAAAGCGTATAGAGAAAGCATCTTTAACCTGGATTTTTAGCCAATTTAAATGTAGTATTACACACATTGATACGGTTGGGATTCCTTTACAGCAAGAGTGGGTAAGATGATTGTTTCTTCTTCATTATTGTTTGGAAAAAGTAGATCAGTAAGAACTGAATACCACGAGCTTCTTAGTATAGCAGCAATTGCCTCAAAATCACACAGATTTAAGATAACTTCTTTCCCCCTGCCCCCCAATATCCATCAAAGAATGTTTTCTCTAAAATTTGTTTTCAAATCTGCCACTAAATTTTTATTTTATGTGAACTGTATTCTAATAGGGCACAGAGTGAGAAGCTGACAGACAGCATTAAGAGTCTCAACACCTAGGAATAGGCTCTGTTTTAGTTATTAGAGAATCTTTAGCTGTTTTGTTGTCATTCCATATAATGTTCGTTTTTAATATGTGCAAAACAGTTGAAACAAAAATAAAATCACTATGTGCTAGGAAATGCCTCGATATCAGTCCATTACTGGAAAGTTTCACTACCCTGACTTTACTCGGTTGAAGCAAACGAGATCAGTCAGTTTAGCAATGCTGCTGGAAGTGGATCTGATACTTAATTGGGATTGGTTTCTTGGTCTGCAACCAGAGGTTGGTAAACTGGAGTAGGATGTGTAGGAATGGCAAATTACCTGTTCAACCATCTTGCTGTTGCTCAGTGTTGCATTTCAGCTTGAAAAATGTATTTCTTGTTCTCTCTGGCATTTCTTCTCTTGTATTCCTTGCTCTGTAGACCCAATTAGAAGAGGTGTAGCACACCTAATGCACCACCTTGTCATTTTGAAGAGTTAGCAGTACTTTTTCTTCAGAAAATGGTTTTCAATATTTAAGCTTAGAGGCAAAGGGATTTCTTGCCTGAATTTTCAATACAGAAGTTCATAGGAAAAGCTATCTTACCCTCCCACCCCCAGCCCATTAATTCTTTGGCTTAGTTTTTGTAATATCTATCAGTGTATCAAAACCCCTCAGGACCTGTATGTGTGCATTCATGTGTATACTGTGTCACTGTGTAAACCCTTAAAAATTCATAATCTTGGCATTATTTTAAAAGAAAGGTACTTCTGTAATGAAAATTGTAGTCGTTTCCTGAAGTAAAACTGCTACAGATCTTCAGAGTTGATTTTTGGTAAAATCTTAAGAGTAAAAATTGTTTTATTTCCTATTTCAGTGTTTCAATTTTTTACCCCTTGATAGGAAGGAAATCTCTTCTGTTCATTTACTTTTCTCCGTAATTTTAATATTATTAAAATAAGAATAACCCTCTTATGTGGCAAACAAAAAGCTTATTCAGTAATCTGACAGGCTGTTCTTGTAGGTGCAAACAGGAATGTCCTGCTTTCTAGTATTCAATTTATTTTTTTCCTCCAGAAATTACCATTTTGTAGATACATGGCAAGCCTCATCTTTCAGGTGAGTTTTGTACATGCTAGAGGGTTTATGTGGAAGCACCTACTACTTGGTTTTGTTCTATTTTTCTTTTATCATGTGGCTTTTCAGCATTTGTAGTATTTGGGTACTTTAATCCAAACTGAAACCAAGTTGCTGATTCAAGGAAGAGATAGAACTCTATTCTTGTGGGGTTTTTTCCCTGACAATTTAACATAAAAGCAAAGAGCTGAGCTGTATTTTTCACTGCAGCTTGTGAGTGCTGATCAGAGAAAAAGCAACTCTAGCTAGTCATAAATTATGTCCATCTGTGGATGCAGGTTTTTAAAGGGGAATTTGAGACGTGAGGTGGTGGGAGACCAGTGATGCTGTTATAGTCTCCTTTTGTGCGTTTAGGCCTTCTGTACTGATTATTTTAATGCAAATTTCAGTTATCATTAGTTCCTTTTGAATACCAGGAGTGAGTTCAAGAACAGTTCTGCTCAACTCCTGCCTGGTTGATTTATTATGCACACCCCCATACAAAAATTACTGGCAATTTCACTCACATGTGCTATTTTAGGCTTTAAGGACTAAAATATTCTGAAACCCACTTTCCTTTTAAATTGTTAGTGAACTAGAGGCAGGGACAGCGTTGCTGCTCTGAACTTTGCAGGGTGAATTCCTTTATATTGGCATGTTCCTGATCTCCAACATGGTAAAACAAAGAAACCAGCTTGCTCAGACCTGCATGTTTCTGCTGAAACTGTCAGTAGGAGACAAAATTAGTGGCAAGTGTGACAAGACACCCCTTGAAATGTGACTGAAACTAGCAAGTTTACTCTTACACATAAGATCAAGGTGCTTATGCCAGTGTTGGCCATGAATTTTTGCAGATTTTATCCTGCTATGTTATGTCTACCAAAAAATATTATACACTCCATTGCTTCTTCAGCCATTTTATTTGTGAGTAGAACTGACTTAAGTAAAATTATACTGTGTGGTGGATTCTCCAGAGCTTCCCAAGCTGTCTGCTTTGGTGGAATAGGATACTGTTTATAGGTAATTTTCTTTTCTCAGGTCTTATTTGAATTTCCCTTATGCCAACTGAAGCTAGTAACTACCAGCTGTAGGTACCACAGACATGAAATAATGCTTCTAGCAGACCCATAAGATTTAAGATGTAACTGCCTTTCATTTCTTCTCAGAGCTATCCTAGCTTCTTTCTCTCAGTTGCCCCACTCAGTTGCCCCTCATTTTCTGCATCTCCATTGTTCTGTGTTCTGTCCTGAACTGTCATATTCTCATGTTTCACCCCTCCCTTGAAGCATGATGCCCACAGTGAGATACAGCAGTATTGTTGAGGCTTTGCCAGTTCTGAAGGGTAGATAAATGGCTACAATCCTCCTGTTTATATATTCCAGTCAGATTGGGTTTATATCTGATAGGATGAAGATGCTAATTCCTATGTAACCTGTGATACTTTTGCTTTCTGGCCAACTGGCATTAACCAGTCCTTCCCCAACTTATGCTAGTGCTGCTGATTAATCCTGCCTGCATATGTAACCCTAATACCTGTCTTGTTTCTTAGATAATTTCTTCAGTTAGGTAGCAATAGCCTTTCCCCCCAACTAGCAATCTTTCTAGATTTGCTAAATCTGGCTTTATAACACTTCTGGACTTAATAGCTGTCTTTTTCTTTTTATTATCCTTATATATCCTTTATATCCTTATATCCTTGGTGATGGTTTTGTGTATCCCTTAACTTGTGGGAGATCCTTGCACTCCTGTTTTGGATATTTGTCCATGCTAACTGCACGTACAGAGCTGTATGTACACACCTTTAATCTTTTTTCTTGCTTTCTGCTGCTGTTCTCCCAGGCTACTTATGAGAATATCACATGAATTGTCAAAGTTGTACTGAGGTCTTGATTTAAAGTATTTTCCCACTACTTCTAGAAAGGAAGACAAAAGAAATACTGTCATACATAAAAAAATATTCTTTATATCTATATAGGATTTGTTCTTGACAAATACTGTTTGACTGCTGTCACCTTGCTTGTTGGGAACTTGAAAATTATTTGAGTAGTTGCTGCTATTTTTCTAGGAATTGAGGGTGAAATTACTAGATCATCATTCTTTTCCTCCTTTATTTCTCCTCTTCATTTTTTTTCTTTTTTTTTTTTAAACATGTTGGGTGTTTTTGTGATACATATTTGCTTTTTATCCTCACCTGGTCATGGAGTTGTAACTATAATTAAAGCTTTTTTACTACATAAAATTTTAAGTTATCATCATCTTATAGTTATCTACAATTTATAGCAGTTAGTGTAGAAGCTTGTTAAACATTTTTAGCAATTATATCTTTCAAACAAAGAGAATTTCTAGTAATTAGTATAGATTCCTTCTAGTGCCTTTAGTTACCTAGACTTTTGGGCACCTGGACCCTCTGCAGACTTGGTCAAATTCTTAGTAATCACTGTGTGAAATGCTAATCTAAGCTCAGAGTTTGCTTAGTAGAACATAAGTGAGTCCTTCTTGGAGGAAGAAGATGATGGAAGAGGCATCCCTGGCCACCAGGGGATCACAAATTTTACCATCCAGCAGCAGTTCTGGTCTAAGTCCCTGGGAACTGCAGCTGTTTGATGTTATAGGCAATATCTCCTGTGCTGTTAAACTTCCCTGTCCCTTAATGAGTGTCACCATATCCTGGCGCCAGTGTTTGGTGGGCAAATAGTCTTATTGCAGTGTTGACACCATTTGTCTGTTCTGTAACAGGGATCATCACATTCTGGTGACAACAACAGTGGCAAGAAAGGGGAGAGATGAATGGATGATACATGATCAGCGAGGTTATGTATTATGACTGTTTACCTTAGAAAATGGTGTTGGTTGTGTTTACCATATTACCAGGGCATAAAAAGCATAAACTATGCTGGGGTCTAAAATGAAAAATTACTAGAGCCAGGAGGAAGTCACAGAAGCAGTATAATTGCAGTCCTTCAGTGAATTTATTGGTGAATTGTCCATCTGTGTGGGTTAGTGCAGTCACTGCTATGTCCCAGTTTGCACCAACTGCCTATGGTCTGCTTCAGGTGTTAGGGGTGCTCTCATGTATATGAGCATCACAAGCAGAATGGCATCATTTTTTTGCAGTACTTTTTGTGCACGAGTATACACATATTATATATAAAACACAAGTATTTTTTTCTACTATAAGTAAAAAAGTCTAGTTTATTTAGGGATAAAACATTATATGTAACCTATGAATGTTCAGGGGGTTTTTGTCTTTGTCGTATTTTTGCTCTTTATATGATTTCTGTTGCTTTGGTCCATTGTAATAGTTTGCAGTTTTTTCGTAACTATCATCCTGCTGGAATGGCATCTTTGTGACATCAGGTTCTGAGAATGTGTATCTGTCTCAACGGGCTTGTGGTGGTCTAACCGGAAAGATAAAAATGCGAGCATGTTATGCTTTATACAATAACTATGTACAAAGCATTGTAAGTTATCAATAAAATATGTATTTAGTGCTGTAAGGACTAAATGATTAATGATCTTAAAGTGTGCTTTGCATGGGAGAACAGTCACTGAATAATGTGGATATAGGGGTGGGAATAGACGTATTTCCAGCAGGATTTCATAGAAGGAGTAGTAAACTTTTGTGATCATCTTCCAGATTGCTGCAGAAAACAGACAATTTTAAAATTACTGTTGGCAACACTTGCAAATGAAACAAAATTACTGGTATTAGGCTAGGTCATGAACTGTCTTTGGGGAAAAAAAAATGGTATTTTTAGCCAAATGAATCATAAGTTTTGTAGGAACACAGTCGTGTTACATAGGATATGGGATTATCAAAAAGGCAGTGGTTCTGGAAAGATTCTGTGTATAGTACCATACAGTCTGAACTCCCAGTAGAAGAAGTTAAAACCACTATAGTCCCTTGATATTATAGTTTAAGGAAGGAGATGTGAAGGCATGGTATAGTATTTTAACTTATAAGTCATAACTAGTGACTGAAACTGGAAAAAAAGATGAAATAAAGTGGAAAAAAGGATGCACACTTTTCATAATAGCCATGACTTGCAACTGTAACAAAGAACTTTGATTAGGTCTGAGATAAAAATTGGCTGCTTTTTCAAAAGTCTGCTGTATAAAATGTTAGGCATAGATATCAGATTATGTGTTAGGTCTTAGGTTTTATTTATTTCAATAAGCTAATTTAGTATTCAATAAGAAGCACTAAAACAATTAAAATAGTTTAGGTATGAACATAACAAAATACCTGCCTAATTAGGAACAAAAAAAAATTTAAAATGGCTAGAAAGAACATCAAAGTAACTTATATATGTTCTGGAAAGGTGCTGTATTTTATATAAATATAATTTAAAAATATAATTATCTCCTGAGAACTCCAGGGAAGTATAAATGGCTACAGTGAAATTCAATTGCATTTGCATGAAAAGTGGCAGACTAGCCATTCTATTATTCTCTCAATGGCAATGGTAGATGATGCCTTTTATAAGGTATTATAAAATTATAAATAAATATAATATTAAAATATAGATGGATAATCAAGCTATAAATAGAGTAAAATAGATTAACTATTTAAAGTTATTGTTAATAAAAATATTTTCTATTGAATACATGGAGAACAGAGACAATGTTAAATTTGAAGCCTTATTTATTTAAAGGGTCCTCAGAGCCCAAATGCCTTTGGTACCTTCTAGAGAGAGAATACTTAAGTCCTAGGAAATATGAAGAGCTAGTGCTAGAATTTCTAGCTGCTTTCACTTGTGTGTTTTCAATGTTTGTCTTATCCAAGATGTGTCATCCTTGGTTTAGATGCTAAGATCCATATTCTTCTTTACAAATTCACTTAAGATAAAAGAATGTGCATTATTTCTTGCTTTAATTCAGACATTACTGAACTTCATAATTAGTCTTATCATGTTGTCATGCTTAATGTTATGTAACACACTTACATGGTACAGGCTCTATTACGTAGATGATTTCACAACAGGGTTTATCTCACACGATATTCTCAGAATAGCCATAGACCTAAATTCCAAATGTCAGTAAAAATTGGCTTAATAGCTTATTTCAGGGTATGAATCTTTGACTCTTTCCCAAGTATTAGCCTGTTCATGTGCCTTTCAAGTAGTAGCTCAGTCTGTGAAACTGCTCTCCCAAATATTTGCACACCTCAACTAAACAGTACATGGGTAGCTCTCTGGAAAAAAAAGTAATTAATTTTGGTGGTTTTAATTTGATCCTACCAAATATTATATGGATGTGAAGGAATATGTTTGTATTTATAATAGGTGTTCATTGACCTTTAAGATCAGGCAAAACAGAATCAGAGATTACTCCTGGTGAATTTAAAGACCTGTTAATTCACTCCTTCCAGAGGAAATTATAGGTAGAAAATTTTTACCAAGTTTGTAAATGAGTCCATATTTATTTCCAATAGATAGATCTGTTGCTATGACTTTGGATACAAGTAGTGGGAGAGGGAAATTAAAAATAACATCTCCTCTTACCTTTCTTTTCTATGTCAGTAGCATATGACAAGATGCATGGAGATTAAAATGAAACAGCTCTAGAAGAATAGCAGTCAGAAAAGCAATACCTTCCCACCCAATGACCTTTACAATTTAAAGGATGAAAAGATACATTATACACAAACATTTTGTTATCCTCAGGAACAAAGTGCTCGTAACTGAACTCTGGATGGTGCAGCCTGAATACAAATGAGCATCCTAATTGAGCTGGTTTGATCTTTGTTAAACTATAGTCCAAGTCAATAATATACTGTTACTGAAAGAAACAGTCTCTCATTAGAGGTGGCATAGCATGACAGAGAGTATCCCACCGTGGCATCTATTCTGTCATCGATTATGCACTGCTAATCAGTGAACTGTGGCATTAAAATCAAAGGTCTCCCTTCTGCTGTCAGCTTCTTATTTGCCAGGTTCTTTGAGGTTCATTTCTTGAGCAAAATCAAATTTTTACCAAGAGAAAACACAATCTTATGCTCACTCTGTTTTTTTGGGTTTTGTTTCTTTTGGAGCTTTTTGGTTTTTTGTTTGTTAGTTGGTTTTCTTATTATTTTGTTTTTTTTTTTTTTTTTCCCCTTGACTTCCTTGTTTGGGGTTTTTTGTTTGGTTTTCTTGTTTGGTGTTTTTTTTTGGGGGGGGGAAGAGGGAGTTCTTAGGAGAACAATGAAAAAATAAGTCACAAGTGATGAATATTATAGTGGTGTTGCTTGGTATAGCACTGGATGACATGAAAGTCATAAGACAGTATAAAAATCAATGTAGAAAAAATACTTTCTCTGATGTGAGGGGTAAAGAAGAAAACTTACACTTTTTTTTTTGGTACTATGTACTTAAAAAAATCTGTATTCCTCCTTCAAAACATTGCATTAGAAATTCCTTTAAACTTGGATACTGGCTGCCTTTGTATGAAAAATGCAGATAACAGTTATGACTGAAAACTGAAATTGAGATATTATTTAGAAAGTTATATTCCTTATAATCATTCAGAGGGCAAGATTTATGACCTTTTGCTTGCTAAAACATATGACACCAAGGTTGTCTGGGTTGCATCTGCTGATTTGATTTCTGTTGTGTAAAATCCCCATTTATAAGACACAGTTGTGAGCATAGACCCCTCCACCTGAGCTCTTTTTTCCACCACATCGAGCAGAAGTTACTAAGTGATAGAGGTGTTTGAAGTGATGACTCTGAAGTACTGAAGGGAGAGAAAGGGCTGCTAGTATATTTTTTTTTATGCCACTCTTTTTGATTATCTAGCTACCTTTACGGTTTTGTGTATGTTTAGTTACTTACTTGACCTTTGGGAATAGGAAAGCTACTAAATGGTTGCAATGTCTTGTGCAAATAGTGAATTTTGTGAAGTTTAGAAGTGTTTGTGTTTTGTTTGGTGTTTTTGGTTTTTTTAAATTATTTTCCATACGTTTTGTGGTGCTAATGAAATAGTCTATGTAAATTTTTGCAAAAACTGAGTGTGTCTAATAGGCTTTTTTTCCTTTCCCCCTTAGTTATTTATAAGACAAAGTAAATAAACTTAATATTCCTCCTCCCTTCCTTTCCTAACCTGTAGTGATGTGCTCTGCTGAGCAGCTTCTTCGTCTTACACCTCTCATGGCTCTGCTTTGCTGGGGACTGTGATGTTGCTTATGTATAAATAACATGCATGATCATTTGGTAGAGACTGGGATTTTGGATTAAAGCAGACTTATAAATGCAGGTTTGTTATCAACAGACAACACATTTTAAAAGGTAATGGTGTGCCAAATCAGAACACAGTTTTAATTTAAATAAACCATTCTAAAGAGTTCTGACATGTTAATTCAAATTTGAAATGAAGCTCTGGTACTTCAGCAGCTTTTTATAACAAGCAAATTCAGTGTTTCTAGAGGATATCTTACTTGGACTACAACTGAAATTAGGCCACATGCTTTACTTCCTTTCTACCTCCAATAAATGTTGCAGAAATGGTACAATGGGATTAAAGTAAACTGTGGGGTTTTGTTTTGGTTTTCTATGCTGAATTTTGTACTGTGTAACTGAAAAAGGCATTTTTTGCTTGTCAGAGTTTTGAGTATGGATGACTTCTTGGCTCAAATATTCTAATAATAACAGCAGAAGATTCTGAAATCAGAAGCGAGTTCTTCCCTTGAAATTTTTCACTTGCCTGCTTTGGTTTTAACGTGTTTCCTAAAATACACTGTCTTTTTTTCACAAATATTTACTTGCTTAAACTTAGTTAATAAGAATCTTATTAAATCTAGTTAGTGTTTCTGCTACATACTGCGTAAATTAAACCTTCGTCCTGGTCATGCTTTATTGCCCTGGGTTGCAATGCTAGTAGAAGTTATCAAACTACGAAGGAAGTGTACTATACTCTAACAAGATACATTTTTTTTTTTTTACAGATTTGAACTATAATTATACTTAAAATCAGGCTAAATTTTAATCTCATTTGCTTTTCAGCCTGGTTGGTTTGTAGTGTGTTCCAGTTCAGCCTTGTTTCCTCGCCTTGTTTGAAGGCTTGTTTGCAGTACAAAACTGGAATTAGCTCATTCTTCTGTGGATGCAGTGATTAAAATACTGCGTATTATAACTATCATAGGTAGCTCAAGGTGAATTAAATGGAATTGGCTGTTTTGCATGGTGAGTTTATGATTTTGAATTAAAGTGCTTGAATTCTCCTTGTCACAGATGGTAGGCTGCATGTCTTGGCTCACGATAAATGTAGCTACTGGACTGGGACATCAGTATTTTTGATAAGAATGCTAAGGGCTTTTATCCCAAAGGTCCTTTTCCCTGCTTGCCTTTGAAACATTTTATGCATAAAATCTCTTCAGACCTCATGAAAATACCACATTTTGCTGATGCAAACTCTGTTATTCAAGAGACTCTTCTGTCCAACTTCCACCTTTTTTCCTTCTGTGTTCAGTTTAATTTAAATAAGTTTTGAAACATGCAGTGTTTAGCTTCCTCAGACAAGCAACCATGTGATTTTTCCACTTTTGCCATTATGAATTTTGAATTATGTTGAGAAATAGTTTGACAGTAACATGAAATGTCATTGCCAGTACAAGGATGGATATCTTTCTGTAATTTAGAAAGTAAGTGAAGCTTTGCTTGTTCTGCCAAAGCTGGTTATTGATGATTAAAGGTGTTAGGAATTGGTATGTAAGTCTACCAAAGGACAGGCCATTTGTAGGTGTCCCATGTTTAGTCACAATTATGATTTGAGCAAATGTGCAGATGCACTATTATAAGGGCAATGCCACTGCATAGCTTTGATGGTTGAAGAATACTCAAGTACTCTCATTTGGAGCAATCTCTCTTGTAATATCATAAATCATAAATGCTCTGACAAGGATATCTTATACTTGTTGCTTGATGTGTAGATGTAAAGAGTGTTGTACTCTGTCGTATAAAACTTCTAGCACCTGACGTTTAAAATGTCTGTTTGTTGTGAACTAGGTATGTTAGAAAGGAAAGTAATTAAAGAAAGGGTTGTTTAAAAGTTTTCTTCAAAAAGAGACCCTGATATTTTTGTTGTTGTTGTTGAATTACAGATAAGTTACAAACAGTTCTTTCATTAAAGAGCTACTTAGGGACTTTTAACAAAATTAAGGATTTTGATCTTTTCATTGTTAAAATAGGGATAACCTAGGTGAATTAGCAGGTGAATTACAGCAAAACAGACGATTAGTAGATTCATTAAAAAGGAAAGATCTAGAAAAAACAAAAATTTTTTCATTGCCCATTGAAAATCAAAGACATGCCAGAAAAAAACCCAACCACGTACTATCAGATTATTAAAAAGAAAAAAGGGAAGGGGATTTGAAGGGTGTTGTAGACTTTTTCATTTTCTAGCATTCAATACCTATTAAAAATGACAGAGCTTTAAATATAAAGTATTCCTCTGTTTGGTAAAGAGAATAGTTTTTTAAGACAGTGTAAAGGCAAATTAGAACGTGCTGATTTTAAAGTGTTTTGATACAGGTCTGCTCGGTTTCATGGTATTTCTTCTTCCTTTCTGTGTTTCCGTTTGCAACCATCATTTTGCTTCTGACTGGGTTGTGGCTGCTTAAGGCAGAGCTCCGGCTTTGATTAGAAGAGTTGAATGGTCCAAGTTTCTGTCTTTCTTGATGTGCCTTGCTTTTTAAAATATCAAAGTAACACAAACATTTATAGGTTGGCACTCTTGAGCTTATGATATTCTTTGGTTAATTCTTAGCTCTTACTCTTAATAGTCCCAGTGGCCTCTCACTTTCTGAAACTCCCATATTGATTTCATCAAAGCAAAACAAACATTTCTTTACCTTAAATAAATAAGTAAAACTCTTGACTCTAATGGAGCGCAGAGATTTATGGACCTATCAAAGTATATTTATTAAGTCATTTTCTTATGACTGTAACTTATTTCCACTGAGGTTCTCCTGTTTTGTTGATTCATACTGTGTGTTTCTTTCACTAAAATGTCTCTACTTCTCTTTGCTCATTAATCAGTTTTGTCTCTTTGCTTTCTATTCTAGTTGAAGTCCATAACCCATTGTCTATTTTCTTACAATTCTCCCTACCTCCTTCTTGCTCAAGACCTCTACTCCCATCTGATCCACTTCTGGTGTTTATTTTGTTGATAACTACTTTTGTATGATTTCTAAACTATTCAGTCCAGCTTTCTAGGACTGAGTTTAAAACAAACACTGTTTCCATTTTGAGTTTCATCTATAACTATGTTTGCATTGGTCTTCCATTCTGTACTTAATCACCAATGCATTCTTTTGTGGTGGTTTTTTTTCTTTTTTTTTCCCTGAGAGTATCTTAAGAATCACTTTCCACATGCTTTCTTTGTGAACTGTGAACACTGCTGGTTTTATTCATTAGGTGTTGATACAGAGATCACGGAACAAAGCAAACAATTTCATACTAGTCTTGCTCATGCTTCCTCTAACATTTTTAAAATTCTTCTTTTGACATTACTTCTTTCATACTGTCAGTTTTCACCATTATGTAAAATAACAAGCATAAAAAGTGAATGGATTTTCATGCTTGACAAATGCAGTGCCTAATAAGGAAAAAATCAGATGATGTTATGATGTTAAAGCATCATGTGGGAAAATAGAATATAGAATATTTTTAGAAAAATTAGTAATCTTAAAATTACAATAATTTAAGGGGTTTATTTTTTTTTGATCATGTAAATTACTTGCTACTAAATACTGACTAATTTGTATGAAAGTTGAGCTTTACTAACATTTCCATGAAAATGTTTTAGCTTTCCTTGGCTTGAACAAGCAGTGTCATAGAGGGAGCTTTTACCGATCATATATATGTGTGTGCTGTTGAGGGCAAAAAGGATGAAAACTAGTTTTTACAGCTGCCTGTAATGAACCATGAGCACATAACTCACTGATAATTTATCTATGTTATGTCTTTAGAAATTTTATTTTTGATTTATGGAAGCTAATGAGTTGAGGAGAAAGCTCTGGCTTTCAAACAGTACAGTAAGTTCTTATAGTTCTTGATAAAGTGGTTTTTTCTCTCTCTTTTGCAGTCTTATATTTTTTTCTTTTTACCTGTTATGTTCCTTTTATAATTTTTGCTGGTAGTTTTCTAGTTGAGAATGCTTTATCCATATCAACTTTTTTCCATATCTTGCAAGAGACAAAGTTTTTCATTTTCTAGTGATTTTTAGTTCTCACTTTTTTAGAAAATTGTCATGGTGAAGCTCAACCATCTGTCTTGAGAGTCTTGAGCCCTTCAGGTCCTCTTAGGCCAACAGGACAATCTTGGGGCTTAATTCTGTCATAACTATGAGGAAAAATTGTCCAGCTGAGAATTCTGTTGCAGTTTAACTCACTTGAAAGTGTGTCTTAGTGGTCTTTTCTGTGTCCTGTCCACAGAGAACATGAATTTTAATGCCTAGTTGATTTGAGTTTTGTGGTTTTCTAATGCAAGTGATATCAGCAGATATTTTATCGTACCAGGTATCCCTGAAAGTAATGTACTGAGCTGCCTAGGATAGTTAGTTACTATCATGGAAGTTTTAATTTAGTTGGTGTCATCCAGCCCATATGGACAGACATTTTTCTGTCTAACTTCTCTCACTTATTCACTGATTTGGTTTTGCTCTGCTTGCATGGGTACTAGCTGTGACAAAACCTTGTCTTTATGATGTTGAAACAAGATCGTGATTTCACAAGAGTTAATAAATATGAATTATTTCGTACTTCTGAACTTAGAGGCTACAGCTGTATTAATGGCAATATTCTGAACTAATTAGTTCAATTATTGTTGGTCTTTTTCCTGTTTACACCTGATCTGCCTTCCTTTTTTCCCTGACATAGAAGTAGTTTTCCTTTTATCCAAAGGCAAGTATAGCAACCTCTCATAAAGACTGACCCAAACTGAAAAAGAGAAGGATAGTGAACTAATTGCTATGTAATCATGCCTGAAAACTGCAATATTGGCACCAGGCTCAAATCTGCTCTCATTACTCTTGTTCAGATAAACTGCTGTCTTCCCTGAAGTCAGTTATGATTCTTTGGTATCGCAGTCAGAATTTGATGCTCTTCATGCCCATCTTTTAGTATGGCTGCAGAGAGAGCGCTTTTCCAAACATGTAGCATTTCCATTCATAAACTTTGATTGCTGTCAGCTTCCAGACTATCTGGCTCTTCTACAACAGGGAAATATCTACAAATATATTTTCCTTGTGCAGTTGCTGAACAGGTGGTGTGTTTCTGTGAGGCACCTGTTGAGGCAAAGCATTTTCTCTTGATAAAAGGAAAGCATAAAAGTTGGACTGTCTCATGTTTTATTGTAACTTGGAATTTTTATGTGAAATGCTGCACAAAATCTGCGTCTTGGTCAATACGCTATCACATTTGGTCGCAGAAGGAAATTGATTGGTGAAGACTGATTTACCTCAGTTGAAATTGCAATCCCAGGCTCCAATTTTTTCGGGTGAAACAGTGTGTGTAGCCAGCACTATCACTCAAAAGACCATAAAGAATAATAATATCTCTTTATACATTGATACATATTTAAATTATTTTATTAACAGTAGGTGACCACTCCCCCTGAACACAAGTGCACACAGACACCTACAAGGAACAGTGAATTCTCCCCATTGCACTAAAAAAATTTTCTTATTTTATATGGAGATAGCAAAAGAAACGGGCACTTTGATGGCAAAACTTGTTACTGGGCTTTTAAAATATGTTTACCCAACAGCCCCCAGAACTCTTTCAGAAAATGTTTCTACCCATTTCAAGTTCGGACCAAATTTTGAAGGGAGGTGACCTGAACATGGTGTAACTGTTGTGTCCTTCTGCCGTCTTGTAATTCTGGAAGAAGAGTGCACTGTGTTCTTGGCATTTATTCTAAGGTTGCAATTAGTTTCTGATGTATCATGCAATTATTGCTATTGTTCCTGTGGTAAAAAATGAGAGCATAGGCTTCGCGAATATGAACCTCTGACCTAGAAATTATATTTCATACACAATACCATGCATATTGCTCGGTGGTAAACATTTTCCTTCCTAAAGATTAAAGGGAATGGTAAATGCATTTTCATGTGAGTAGATCAGATTTCTCAAGGCATGCCTAGCTTTGATTTTTCTGAGCCTTCTTGCTGCCTATACTGAAATACATTATGTTTCTTACTTAAATGATTTGAACATGTGAATTTTGCCACTATCAATATTAAAAAAGAAGTATTTGTGTGATGATGAGATATTAGCTGAGAAATAGCTAGAATTCAAGAAATAAGTTTCAGAAGGAGCTGGCCCAGAGGGTAGTAAACTAACAGATTGACAACTGTATTTTAATATCATATTAGAAATAGCAGAACAGGTAACACATGACAGATTTTTGTGCTACCATGATAGAAAACCTATTTCAGTGCATATGAATTGAGAATAATGCAAAATAAAATATATCAGTATATTTTAAATGTCTGGTTTTATTTGAGGAAAAAAGGTCTTTTTTCTTTTAAATACCTCTAATAGGGAATTAGTAACTGAAGCAGTAAAACTTACCTACACTCAGAATTTTGTAAATGGTTTGACATTTGCAGCAGAGAACTCTGTTAAATAGTGTAGATTTGAGGTCAGGATAATGCAATAGTGGGGCAATACCTTCTTTCATTCTGTAAATAATACAAAATACTCTTATATCAACTATTCAGATGTGACCATACTATGTTCTCTTATTTGAAATGAGGTATTAACTATGAAACTCCTGAAAAAGCTGGCAGCCCATGGCTTGGACAGGGGCACTCTGTGCTGGGTTAGGAACTGGCTGGAGGACCGGGCCCAGAGAGTGGTGGTGAACGGTGCTGCATCCAGCTGGCGACCAGTCACTAGTGGTTTCCCCCAGGGATCAGTGTTGGGCCCAGTTCTGTTTAATATCTTTATTGATGATTTAGATGAGGGGATTGAGTCCCCCATTAGTAAATTTGCAGATGACACCAAGCTGGGGGGGAGTGTCGATCAGTTGGAAGGCAGGAGGGCTCTGCAGAGGGACCTGGACAGACTGGAGAGTTGGGCTGATTCCAATGGGATGAGGTTCAACAAGACCAAGTGCCGGGTCCTGAACTTTGGCCACAACAACCCCCTGCAGCGCTACAGGCTGGGCACAGAGTGACTGGAGAGCAACCAGGCAGAAAGGGACCTGGGAGTTTGGATCGACAGGAAGATGAAGCCAGCAGTGTGCCCAGGTGGCCAAGAAGGCCAATGGCATCCTGGCCTGTACCAGGAGCAGTGTGGCCAGCAGGACCAGGGAAGTGATTCTTCCCCTGTCTCAGCACTGGTGAGGCCACACCTGGAGTACTGTGTCCAGTTCTGGGCCCCTCAGTTCAGCAAGGATATTGAGGTGCTGGAGCAGGTCCAGAGAAGAGCAACCAGGATGGTGAAGGGACTTGAACACAAGTCCTATGAGGAGAGGCTGAGGGAGCTGGGGTTGTTTAGCCTGGAGAAGAGGAGGCTCAGGGGAGACCTCATCGCTCTCTACAACTCCCTGAATGGAGGTTGTAACCAGGTGGGGGATGGTCTCTTCTCACAGGCAACCAGCAGTAAGACAAGAGGGCGGCATGGTCTTAAGCTCTGCCAGGGGAGGTTTAGGTTGGATGTTAGGAAGAAATTCTTTACAGAGAGGGTAATCAGGCATTGGAATGGGCTGCCCAGGGAAGTGGTAGATTCTCCATCTCTGGAGATATTTGAGATGAGACTGGATGTGGCACTTAGTGCCATGGTCTAGTAACTGGTAGTAGTGCATCAAGGGTTGGACTTGATGATCTCAGCGGTCCCTTCCAACCCATATGATTCTATGTTCCTTAGTTACTTAGCAAACATTTTTCTCTAAATTTTTGCCTGTGTAAAGTTCTATCAGACCTGAAGGTTAGTCCTCTGCTGTTTTCCTAATGCTCTTTTTGCATCTGTTCTTGATAACACGTGGGAACTCTCAGCATTTATTAATAAGTCTTCATTTATGACTTTGAGTTTTAAATATTATATTATGGATTTGAAAATTAAAATTAATTTTGGGAATTTTTGCGTAAGTTATGCCACAATTTCATGTTCCTGGGGCAACATATGAAAATAAACTTGAAAATAATTGTAACCCTTTTCATAAATGGGTATTATGTATGGCTATCACATTTATAGTAACACAACATCAGTGTTCCTTTTTTATGTGTTTTCTGATATTTTCTGATTTTTTTTACCTATTTGATTGCAAGCCATTCTAAGATGTCCATAAGATGGGCCATAAAATGCAGTGCAAGTTGTACTTAAATGTTTATTGCAAACCTCATTTTTCTGTATAATAACAGAAATGGTAGAGAAAACTGGAAAATTTTGCTTATAAAAATGAAAATCAGAATTATACCATCCAATTTGGGATACTCTTTATTTTCCTTCTCACTGTTTTACTTGGGCACATATAGATGATTATGTGCGTGTGCTTCCAGTGTATTTTGTCAGCCAAACTGAAAGAAGATGCATGGATGCTGGAAAAGGCTCATTAATCAAACAGATGTAATTTCAGTAATTATGAAATCTCCCTATTAAGCAGAAGAAGTAAGTCATTAAAATATCTTCACCATCCTTTTGGCTAAGATCAAGCATAGAATATCTTCTCATTAGGATAATGGATTTCAATAAAATGATATTCCATCACTCTCCATAAGGGATCAAAATGAAACTTTTTGGTTAACTGAAATCACTTAATCATTCATTTCATCTTCCTCCAATCTTGTTCATTCATTTATAAGAGAAAATTAATTCTTCAGAAAATCAACCTACTATCCTGGCAAACTGCACTGAGCATAAAAGTTAACTTTGTAAATTAAATTAAGGGTGACTTAATGAAATTAATCCTGAAAATAAAGTGAACCGAAGCAATAAGTGTTTGATTTTTTTTTTTATGTTTTTTTTTTAATTCAGGAAGTTATTAATAGATACAAATTCAGGATTTTTTTTTCAAATTTCAGGATAATTTTTTGAGGAAAACTGGAGGTTAATTACATAAATCAATTTAATCTTTTATTATTGTCTTTTTAATTTGAATTTAATTTATATTGATTATTTCCTATTTGTTTTCAACACCTTTTCACTTTGTTTTTCTGTGAACGAAAGACCTTAATTATACATTATTAGACATATCATTTATGGATTCAGAAGTGGGAGAGAAAAAATAAGCTTGAAAGGCACGACTTTATTTGACATATGATCTTATAAATTTTATTATAACAGATTTTTCTTATCCTGACTAGATGTTTTTCATTCATAGTTGGATGGTGATCTTTATTTCACTACTTCTTACCCAGAATTATTCTGTGTAGTCTACTCATCTTTAAAAGGACAAGGCACAGAGTCTTCAATGCATTTGAGGTTTGATGGAAACTTTCAAATACTGTTAGAGCTCTAAATATAAGCCAAATTATCACTCTGTTTATGATGATTAACAACAGAGTATGTTTAGAGTTTCCTGCATACTTTTGAATATGTAAATATGAAGATAAATCATACTACTTTGATCAAAGTATGTTATTGCTGCTGATGCATGTGTGCCAGGAGTGGCAATTTAAAATAGTTGCTTGAGATGCAGAATAGTGTGTGAATTTGGGATAGTTTTATTTACATGAAAAGTTCACACCACAAGTTGCCATAGAAATTAACAGTGAATCCTCCAATTCAGCCATTGGTTTTGGCAAATGGTGTTGGATATTGCATTTGCAGCCCTAGCTCAAATTGAAAGAGTTGCTGTCTAAAAGCAGTCAAGTTAAAAGATGTTCATAGCTTCCCAGTCGTGTCTTTCCTCTCCTGACAGAGGAGTTAGGCAGCTCTTCTGTGCTTATTAGAGGGGAACTGAGCTAAGCTCAAATCTTGTCAGTGTTCTTTGTTTATTGAAAGAACAGCATAATCGTGTTCACTTAGTATCTTTTCCCATATCTTTTATAGAGGAGGAACGATGTCTGAATCATAGAATCATTGAATGATTTGGGTTGAAAGCGACCTTAATGATCATCTAGCTCCAACACCTCTGCCATAGACAGGAACACCTTCCATTAGACCCCTGTGTTCCATTTCAGTGAGACCCCAAGAGGCTGTGTCAAGGATAGATGAAAACTAGACCTTCACAGCTTTTTTCTGGGTGTGAATATTATACTGAGCTTTCTACTTCAAGTTTTAACTATGTAGAATTCAACTTACAAATTAGGCTGGTCTTCTTTAGTTCTCCTCATATGGATCTGTAAAAAAACCGCACAAAACAACAACAACAAAAACAAATAAAACCTCCAAACATTTACAGCTTTTACACTATATTCACTCAACGTCTTTGGTGTGAATTTGTGTGGTGTCTTTGACAAGCAATGCAGACATCTCTCTGATATCTGGTTAGCAGTGTAGTGGGTTAACCCTGGCTAGCTCGGGAGAAAATAAGATGAAGATGGTTGTGGGTCAAGATAAAGACAGGGAGATCACTTGCTAATTCCCTCATGGGCAAAACATTTGTGACTGGGGAAAATGAATTTGTATTATTACCAATTAAAATAGAGTTGGATATTGCAAAATAAATGCAAAAAACCCCCAAACCAAACAATGTAAAACATCTTCTCCCTGGCCTCAACCCCTTTTTTTTTTTTCCAGGGTTTAACTTCATTCTTTCACTCTTGACTGCTTTACCTCCCCACTGAGAAGCACAGAGGGGTGGGGAATGGGGGGCTGTTCTCTCTGCTTCTCCTGGCCTCTCCACTCCACTCCTCTGTTCCTGCATGGACTCCTCTCCATAGGCCACAGCTCCCTTGGGTAAAACCCATGTGCTCCAGTGAGGGCTCTCTGCAGGAATCTGGTGGCTGGAGCCCTTCCTGCCCCTCTTCCTGTTCTCCCCTTGGGGCTTGCAGGGCCATTTCTCACCCTTTTCACTTCATCCTTCACTTGTAGGCAGTGTTCTGCTAGTGTTTTTCTGGCCACAGAGGCAGCAGATCCCTGCCAAGACCTGGGCAACTGCAGATGGTACCACTCTAAAAGTCCTACAGGTGATCCTGCATTTGCCATGTATATGTGTATATACAGACTTTCAAATGTATTTACAGGAGGCATCCTTCACTTTGAACATAATGGGAGTTTGTTATCCAGACAAAGGTAGTAAACTGTAGTGTTAGGAACTTAATATTCAAATACCTGATTAAAATCAAAGGGAATGGGCTATAATTATTACACCTCCATTTTTCAGATATGCTAATTTAACTGTGCTGTGTTCCTTGTATGACATGTTAAACACATAGTAATAAGGTTTACCAAGCATAATTATCAAGTACTCTTGGCCTTAAAAATGCCTCAGTTGTACCCGTGCATGATAATAATGATACAATAATAGACAATGTTGTTGTCAATGCTATTTGCATCTGATAATTAGAAAAACCCAACAATTTATATTCAAAAATGCTATGTGAACAGCAGGATAAACTAGACAGCTAAGGTTGTTGTAAAACATATTGGCTTGGATTTCCATAGAAAATTAAAATAAAGTAGGTCTGGAAATAACACTTGGGCCATTGTAGTGACTCTTGCTGGGTTTTTTTGTTTAAAAAAAAAAAGTCGAAACAAAACCAAGCCACTTTGGAATCATGTGAACCTACCTAGAATTCTAATAGCTAGTCTTCACAATGAAAGGGGATATGATCACTAACCCTATACTTGATTAAGCCATTTTAAAATTGTTTTGATCCACACTAAGTTCAGAACTGGCTTTCACACTTGGCATTTTTTTCCTCTTCTGTTTCTAATCAAAGCCTTCTTCCTCTTGTCCCAGTAATGCACCCTATGAGCATTAGTAAGATAGAAGCTGTTTTACTACAGATGGCAAAAAGCAAGTGAATTTTGCCTGGGGCAATGCAAAGGCTGGATGTAGGAGAAGTGCAGCACCGTATTTGCATTAGTTTTTTTCAATCTTTGCTAGTATGACAGAACCATTGAGATCTGAATCATCAACACTGATCAGTACAGGCAGTCCATGTCGTTTGACTTGCACTTGGTCAGAAATGATTTTTCATGTAAGTAGCTCTTTGGAAATGTTGATACAGTCTGGGTTTTTTGTACGGGACAAAACACACACACTTTTGCTTTTGAGGAAGAGAGGGGCAGGGAAAGAAGAAAAAATTATTTAATCATGGTGTACTTGATATATTTAGGTACCTATTATGTGGTACATCTCCTGTGATGTTCTTAGGGCAGAGAAGCTTATGAAGGAGCCTTTTCCCACTGCTTCAAGAGAGGAAATACAACCAGAAAGTCTAAACTGAGCATGGATCTCAAAATATTGGGTCTTTCTGTGTATCTTGTTTATCTTAATATCTTATTTAACATCATGACTTGCTCAGGTATTCTGCGAAATATCAATGGATCTTGTTGTGCCTTTTTGATTGGATGTCATCCTATTAACACAAACCAAAACCTAGACACCACTATGTAATGATTGCTTGTCATGTTTTTCTCCCTTATGTCCCCTTCAAGCCAAATGATAAAAATCTTTCATGCGTGCTAGGTACATAACTATTTTTCTTCCTTAAAAATGAAAAAAAAAGTACCAAATAAGCAGAACACATGGTAACTTGCTTTGTAAAATTCTACCCAAAGCTGAGTCCCACATCATTGCTAATATTCCTTCTTTTTAAAAAAAATCTGAGCTATTCTAATATTTGGATATGTATTTTCCTGATAAGTGCAATGGTTTATGCATTTGAACCATACTTAAAGTTGTCTGCTTGTGCAGTTGTTCGATATTACTTCTCACGCTAAAGATTAATGAAGGCTGACATAAGCTTTCCTTGCATTGGAACTTCATTCTCTTTTAAAAAAGAACATAGAAGGATCTGCAATGCTCCAAATCTGTATCTCCTCCTAATAATGCTATGTATATATAGACCTTCCCCCACCCCTCCAAGATTTTATTGTCTCAACTGAATGTAGAACTAACAACTAGAGTTTGGGCACACCACGCTATCTGGAATTAAAAATTGATTGGCGTCTCAAAAATGGAGATTGCACTTCTTACTGACGTTTCTCACTTTAGCTATCGTCAGTTAGGAAAGACTTGACCTATCATTCATACACATTTTTAAAAATGCTTACAGTTTTCTTCTGATAAGATTAAATCACTTCGGAGTAAAGTCAGTGTTTCAACTAAGTTTTACTCCTCTAAAACCAGAAATCCAGGCAGAGTGGTGAGTAGTTTGCTTGTGATGTTGGTTGCCCTGCCCTGTGTCAGAAAAGGAGTCTTATAAATACTTTACAACTGTGAGTCAAACATTCTCATCTGTCTAACTTGTAAGTCTATCATAAAGAAAAATGCTCTATTCAGCTTCATATATGCAAATTTATGCAAATATTTTTGTTTGTATCATAAAAGTGTGATATCTTCTTTAGCCTCTAGGGAAAAAAATAAGGATTCTATCTTTAATTATTAAATGCTAGGTACTTCAGACGTTGGGGAGTAAGGAATCCACAAAATGTGTGTTCTATGAAGCTACTGTCCTGAACTGACTTGTATCTTGTGCTGTGGCCTCAGTATGCTTAAGGATGCTGAACACTTACTGGAATCAACTCACAGATTTTTGTACCAGCATATAAAAATACTCGTTAGTCTGCTCTGATTTACACATGATTTTTTTCAAGGTATTAGTGTAAGAGATTTGTACCTCCAGTGCCAAAATTCACATCTGTGTTCCATAATTGGTTTGAGTTTACGAGAGAATACTGCATCTCACGAGTTGGTTGTATTGCTCTACAATAGAGAGATAAGTTCAGAAAGCTAAACTATGTTCACATTTTTCTATTATCAAATGTTCTTCAAATTCTTTTGTTGTTGTTGTATCTTTCCTAGTTCTGTTCATCAAAATTCAGATAAGATTTTTGCCCTATAAAACCCCAAAAAGATGTCACCATAATTTGGAAGTTTATCTTCTGTTTTTGGAAAATCAAATCAAGGCCAACATGATCTTAAACATATGCTACATATACCCTACATTAGTGCAAGCGCAAAAAAATTTCTTTCACCTACAAAAATACCTTTTCAGGATGTTTCTTTGGTGCTTTTGTCAATGTATTATGATGATTTATTTTTTGTTGTCACTTGATACATTGAGAAAGAGTGCATTTTACCAGAAGACTTTGCAAAATGTAGTCAGAGTTAGTCTTCCCATGCGCCACTGAGAAGAATTAAGAAAGCATTCCTTTTATACTTAGTTGGAGGGGAAAATAAAGCTTTAAGTAGAAGAGGCAGGAAACACCTTATTTGTCTTTTCCTCTCAGGAAAAGAGTAGTCTGTCAGTATAATATGGTTAAATTCATGGATCACGCTCCTTTTGGTTTTTCTTCTATCATCACTTCTAACAGTAGGTAACTGATAAGCAGCGGACTAATAGCTTCTGCTATAAATGACATATCTGTTTTCTCCAAAGGGAATATGAAGGTAAACAACAATGCACAAACATGGAATTAATAATGCCTTTGAATAAAACCCTGAGTTTAAGCTTAAGTGATGTTTACTTTCTGCTGTGCAAATTAAGAAACAATGTTTTGCTGCTTTTTGCATTCCCTATTAGTTTCTATTTTTTTCCTCATCTAACCAAATGTGGAATGTGCTTTCTTTGCTTCATGGTATTAAATATTTTATCTGCCTGTTAGAAACAGTTTTCTCGCTAGCCATTATAGGGAAAGTGTAGTTTTCTAGTATTGCCTTCAGACATGAATCTGCAGCTTTTGCTTTGAATTAACTTTTTTATGAGACTTTTGTCAAGCATCTCAAACAATATGTAAGTAGGTAGATAACATCACGAGATAATAAAATATTTTGAACAACCTTCATTTTGTGAAACAATTCAATATTCATTCTACACACCAAGTTTAAAAGATCTCTTTTTTTTGTACCTATCTGACATTGTTTTGAGAATTAACATTTGGCCTTCTGTGGGCATGCTTTTATGTTGAAGTGTCCAGCAATTTTACAGTCCATCATTGGTTGTTTTGATGTTGCTTAAATTAGGTGAAACCTGGATTAACATCCCTAAACTCAGAACAATTATGTTGATATAAAACTTGTAAAGGGATCATTAAAATAAGTAGCACCATGAGGAAAAAATTACAAATTATGTTTTTGTTACAGATAAAAGCTTAAATTTTAGAGATGGAAGCTTGCTAAAGCAGTGATGAAAAATTAAGCTCACTGATAAAAATCTTCAGAAAATTAGTTGTTATGCATTAGTGTCTCGTCCCTAGGTACTGAAAAACTAATAAAAACCTCCCCACAAAAACAAACAATCCCCCTCCCCAAAAACCCTATACAAAACCAACCCCCTCAACTAATGAACAAAAGAGACTTGTAGATATGAAGTTGACTGAGGAAGAACATAGGCTAGGTAATTTGCAAGTGTATTTTAATTTAAATAAGACCTGACAACATAAATTGTGAAGAAATCCAGTATTCTTTTCCTTTATCTTTGTGGCTTCCTCTGCTCTCTGCTCTAAAATTGAGTCATGACTCCAGGCTTCTCCATACTTAGATAAGTACCGGTCTGTGAAAAATCATACCTACCTGTAAAGATACTTAAGATGGGGCTTTGTTTTCTGTAAAATCCTTCAAAATGCTCAAATATTTTCAGCAGTGAAAAGGTGAAGTAGTATATTTGCGTGTCAGAAGGTTAAATACTGAAGAGGCACCTGAGGATTGGATATGCAAAAATACGGAAATATTCATGAGTTTTACTTTGCATAGGGTTGATAGTCTATTATTGCTTATGCACTGAGGACAGTTTAATGAAAGCCCAAGTATACAACCAGACTGACTGACTTTCAATTATTCCCAATGTCATTGACCTGAGTAGTTGAGGTTTTTTTCAAATGAGCAAAAAAGGTGGCAGGTTTCTCATACAATTCTGAGTTTCATAGCATGCAAAACACTTTACAGATGTGTTCATAGAGGACACGGTAGCAAGAGTGAGAACATTTGCCAGATTGTCAATGGGCTATGGGAGGTTTTGCAGACTCTAAAGTAAAGCAAAGCAAACGCAGTGAAGATATGCTATTGTTTTAAACTGATGCAAAAACTTCCTCTGTCCACTCTCTTCTGATAAAAAAAATCTGAAACCAAATCACAACTAACAGCCAGCACTGGTTGCCCTAGTAACCTTATCGTAGCTATAGCTTAGACACTATTTGAAGGATATTTTTTTAAATAATTTAAAACTGCATTCTACTAAACAATAAAATAAGCCACACATTTAATTATGAGCTCCTTTCGAAATGTGAAATACTAAAGAAAATATCTATTTTCACAAGTGCAGAATTTAAATAATGATGCTTTTCTGAAAAGTTGAATTACACAAGTTTTGGGTACAGTTTTCTATTTTTCCTCTGTGAAATGTTGAAATTTTGGTAAATTTTAATTTCAAGAGGCTGCTTTGTGCACCTTTGAAACTGAGTAGTTTAATTAAAAAAATAAATCCTAATATCTCTGGGGAAAATTGCAGATCACAGTAAGAAATTATATTTATTTTAAACTTTTTCTCACATTCAGTGGTTAAAGACAGAAGTACAGAGAGTACTATGGATTATGTTGTATGTCACTTGATGACAGCAGATCCAGAAATGGCTGATAGTAGTCATATTGCACATCTATGAAATTGTTATTATTTTTTATTCCAGGAGTGCTTTAAAAAGTTTATTAAAAATTCCTCAAGCTAAGAAAGTCTTCTTACTTATTAGTAACCTGGTCCTTGGATGGAATAGGACACTAATTTATAGGGGTCAAAACATGTAGCCGTGCCATGATCTTTCAGATTAAGTCATTGGCTACTCTAAAAGCTGGTCAAGAGGTATTGGGAATAAAGTTCAGGTAAGACTCAGGAAAATCTTGTAGGTACAGTATCTCTGGGCATCCAAATGTACTTCTAGAAATGGCCCTGGTAACACATCCAGAGACAAATTCCTGAATCAGAAGTGGAACAAAGAAACAGGCCTGTTCTCTGTTGTGAGCAAAGTAACTGCTATAAAGTAACATTTCCCAAGACTTGCTCTTTTCCTTACAGAGATCTAGAGAAAGGCTTGAAGTAAACCCTAAAACAAGTAATTTTGATGACAAGGTGTGAAGACCACCTTGGAGGAGCAGCAAAAATAGCTGCTACGTTTTTTTCTTTTTCAGCTGCAGCCAACCTTTTGAGCAACACTGTATTATGGTAGGAATATGAAGTGGAATATGAAACATCCCAGGCAATCAATATGAGCCACTATAATATTTTAAGATTACAGCTGAGTTCTAGGGACACAGAAAATCTTCAGTGACACTTGGGTTTATTTGCCTATGAAGCTGAACATGAACTTGGCTCTCTAGCAGTCTGTCAAGACTGTCCTGTGCAATGTCAGTCGTGGGGAAGCAGCAGACTTCTGTGATATAGACAACAGGTGGGATAGAAGAGGGTAAAAAATCAAGCTTCTACTCTACTAATCATCATCCCTATCTAGTAGGTAAAACAGTCCAAGGAGCATGCTGAGGAGTAAAGTTGGATTTTTATCTTGAGAGAGAAAAAGTAAGTAACACTATATGGTGGACTTTCTTCAAACTGTCTTCCAAGCCAAGAAGAAGACAATAGGACATGCATAAGGCAAAAGGTTGGTTGGTTGAACCACCCAAGCATAACAAAGGCTTGTACGTTTGGCTAACGCTTCCTTGCCAGGTGTATTTCCTTTCCCCATCAGAGATTCCTTGCTGACTTAAGAATTTGGAGCATAAGGTATATCCTCCCTGGATTTTTCCAGCCATTGCCTTGAGTATTGTTTTCATTAGCGGCCCTTCTGGGGACTTAGGAAAGGACATCTCCAGCAGTGTTACTGTCATTCATGATCTGAAGTTTGGATAGAGGTGTATCATACTGAGCAAGAGGCTTGTGGCATAGGGCCGAGGTTGCATTTCTTGTCATTGAAATTAACCTGTGACAGGCTGTCCTCAATAACACCTGCTTTTAAGTTTGATTTTTAAAAGGGTTTTCATTGAAAATGAGCTGCTTTGAAGTATCCCACTTTTTGGTTAGCATCACTTTAAAAGTTCATTTGAAACAGCACATGAAAAGTTCTAGCAACTTATGCTTATTTATTCCTACTCTTTTGGGGGGACACAGTCTTGTGAATTGAACTTGGTGGATTCTAGCATTCATTTCGGATTATAAAACCCTCCTATGCAATATGAAAAGTAAGGCTGTCTCAGCATACTAGAACACTGCAATCCAAACCAGCTGCATTAATATTCCTATTGGTTGTCACTGGAGATATGCCAATCCCCATATGTATTTGCCCACATTCTAGAGTGCCCTTGCAATCTCATGACTGCTTTTCAGAAGTGCTTGCTGGCTTATTCTTCCTCCTCAGCATGCTACAGAGAAATTACATATTCAAATTAGAGGAGAAAAATGTGTTTAGGATAACTAGCGTTTAGCACACAGTACAAATTAAACCCAGATGATATGATTCTATCCCTTGCTCCCCAACATTTATATTAGAATTCATATTTAAAAGAGGAGTCTTTTGCATTACAAGTAAAGATTAAAATAGCTTTTAAATTTTTTCCCCCTATGCTTAACAGGCATTCTTGTATAATTAATGAGTTGGATACACTGTTAATAGTTAAGTTTCTGTGGTTTGTATTTTAAATATTCTATTTGTATAGTGTAAAAGAGAAATGGTTAAGACTTTTTGTCAGAAAACCAGGGCTTTCTATATTTCTTGGCTAAGATATTTTTTCAATGCTACTACAGATTGACTCATCTCTTTCATATTCTGCTAGTGATTCATTGTGGCTACTTTGGAATCGGAACATAATATTGATATTGCAGTCATTTGCCCTTTTGACTCTAATTTGATTAGCTTTGAAGTTCTTAATTTCTGACATACACATATGGAGCTTCCTTTTTGTAAAGTTATTATTGGTGGCACGTTTACCTCTTAGAACCATCCTCACAAAATGATTATCCTAGATTATCATTTCATATGGAATCTTGACTGAAGATTTTAAAGCAGGAGAGGTGAGTTTGTGGATTTGGGGCTTGGTATTTTTTTAAAGATATATTGCTCAGTGCACGCTGGACAATAGTGATGTAAAAGCCTTTGTTATTCAAAAGCTTACTTAAGAAGTCATGATCGCTTATATGTGATGAAATCTATTTATCAGTATCCGAGTATTTTTCTTTTTTTAGGACCACTGTTACACAGGTCTCTTTTTACTTTGCTGACAGAATCTTTGCAAGAGCTTCTGAGAGATCCTCTAATGTAGCTTCAAATTATTAATAAAAACCACCTGTGACTATAAATGTATAATGTTCCTATTTCTTAATATTTTAGATATATAGTTGTTTATATGCATTGAAACCTACTGCTAGATACAAATGTCAAGAAGACACAGATGAACTGCAGATTGTCTTTTTCATCTACTCAGACTGCTTTGATAAGAGATGTCAGTAGCTTTACAGGTGACCTGTTTATTGATCAGGATGCTAGGGATTTGAACAGATTTCTGTGCAGTGAAGCATCAAGGTTTTTTACTCTGCTTTGCCCATCAAAAATCACTGAAGTCACTGGTATAGTGAGGATTAAGCTTTAATAACCTGTGGGGTTAAAAAGAGACTTTGTGTGTATGTGGTCCGTTTTGTGCTATAATCGACATCTGTCCTTTCAAAAATCATGGTCTCTATTCCCCAAATAGTTAATGGACTAAGTGGGAATTAAAGTAATTGCAGGCAAAGTAGGAGACAGCCCATTTTTAGTTTATCCAGATGGTTGGACTATAAAAATAAGCTATAAATAGACTGTAAAACAGGAAAGGGCATGTATCCCTTTTCTCATTTAGTTGAGCATGAACACCAGCAATATGAGAGGCTGAACTTGAACGGACAAGAGATCCATCTCACTTGCTACCTGGTTTCCGATAGCCGAATGCCTGAGAAAACATGTAAGAACAGAGCAAGTGCACAGCATCCTTTTGCTTCAATGATCTTTAAGGAGGAGTTAACAGATTGTGGATTGCAGATGTTTTGCATTTGTATTTAATGACATTAGGTGACCTTCCTTCCATTGATCTAATTATTTGTGTCTCAAGGAAACTTGTTTCTGATGGACACACACTGCTATTTCCCTCTCAATAGGGACGTCAGAGTAGCAAAGCTAGCAGCTGTTTTGATCTAAACAGAATAGGGTGGAGAAGAATTGTCTTTTTGCTTCAAAAAGTTAACATTTAAATGGACTTAAGCTGGCTTGGATGTTAATATATCACTGAGAAAAATGGTACGGAGGAGAGTTTATTTCTTTGCTGCTATGATGCTGACAGGAAAGTGTGCTCTGTAATTGATTAACAGGGCACAGTGCATTGACTTATATGGGAAAGCTATTACATCTCAGTAACAGGAAGGTATATATGCTTCTGGTTTTAGTAAGTAAAAAATTGGATTCCACAGGAAATAACTAAAACTGCTGAAAGAACCAAAGGTTCCCAAGGATTTTTTTTTTTTCTCTTAAATCTGTGGCATAACAGTATTTCATGTTCTGAAGGAAGTTTAAATAGTGCAATATATTTAGTGGAACTTTTATATAGGGCTAGAAATATTAGCTTGTGTAAGCAGTCTTTTAACTTTTGTTCTGTTGCACCTAAAGTCATGAGTTATTAAAGAGATGTAATATTTTTTTTAAGTCTATTCATTTGAAATATAATCCTTCCCTGTAATTCATACACATTTATGGTGGATTTCCCCTATATTTGAAGCCTAAATGAGTAGACAAGATTGGGAGGTTTGCTTTTTTAAAAAAATGAGAAAGTGTGGAAGTGTGCAGGGGTTTTGTGTTTTGTTCTTTTGTTTTGTTTTTCTGTTTTGTTTTTTTTTTAATTAAACTTATTAGTTGGTATCCCAAACAGGTGTAGTAAAGGATTACAGTTCTAAACAGTAGTGAATGAAAACTATATGAATTATGTTTTGTTCTTTTTGAGCCCACATCCCAATATTGTTTATTTCAACCAAATTAAGAAATCAGAGGGTTCAGATTTAACACTGCAAAAGCACATGTACGCCAAATTAAGTATATTCACAACTGTCTGCAAAAATTGTGGCCCCAGTAGCAAATACAGAGTGATAGAGGGATTTTTATATATATATATATATATAATTTTTTTAACTGAGTCAAGCTTCTCTGCCTTTTTTTTTCGACTCCAAGAGTATGGGTTAGTGACGCAGAGAGGCAAGGTAGGCCATACAGGGGAATGATGATTTAGAAACTAGTACTCTTTCCAAACAATTTTTTCCATAATTCTTTTGTGTGTTTTTAATAGTAGCACCAATGTAAAATCTGTCAAATTAAAAGAATGATATCTTCTCAGTAGCTACTGGACTCAGTAATAAGATTAGAAGTTCTGATGAGAAGTTCTAATATTTGGAGAGGTTTCTTTCAGCTGTCATGTTGTTCCTGAGCACATTGCCTAAAATCTGTGCTTATTTTCATTGCAGATATTAAGGTTTTGCTTACATTTTTAAAAAAAGCTTTTAAAAAGTTTGTTGTGATTTATGATATCTCTTTAATTTCTTTATTTTCTTTTATATTCTTATTTTTATTGTCTTTTATTTTTCAGAATACAGTGAGCAATAGCCTCCCATTCTATTTAGTGATAAATTAAATTGCATAAGTAGCATCCATTTTTTGTATCAAAGTCTCTCTAATATTTTTCCCTGAAGATGCAGTCTTTTCCCCTCACCCCAGTTTGAAGGTATGGGTGGCAGAAAATTGTAAAAACCTAACAATTTTCTTTAAAAAGGTATAGTAAAAAGCCCCTAAGGAAACTGAACAAAGGTACATGTTCAACCTTAGCTCTCATCTCTATGATGAGAATATGGTTTTTTTCCTTTAAATATCATGCAATATAAGCACAAGAAAATGTTACTAAGAGATTTTGTTATTTTTTTTAATCTTCTGATTATATGTTGTTTTGCTTTTAAATGTTTCATTCCATTTTTACCTAGACAATGGGACTAATGACAAATGCCTTTAACCCTCAAGCCAGGTGGCACTAAGTGACATGACAGCACAAGAAGTTTGCTGGCAGTCTTTAAGCTGAAAACGTATTTTTTTGAATTATGGAAAATAGACTGCAGATAAAGAAATACTTGAGAAAAACTTTGCCAAGTGCTTCTGTATTTCTGTGATTATGATGTCAAGGACAAAAATTGGCAATTAGGGCAATTTGCTGCTCACTTCTATTCTTAAGCTCTAACCTTTTACTGCTTTGACTGAAATAATAGCAACGTGGCACCCAGGATCTTAAAACGTAGGCTTTTGCTCCATGCCATATCCCTGCTCCCAGGGAGAGGTGTGTGTAACCCTGCTGTGTTACTTGAGTGGTGTGATGTGTGGCTGCAGGCTTCTGACCAAATGTGCTGTCTGGCCACAGCTAAAGCAGAGAGAGAAGGGATTTGATCTTTCTGTTTTGTGGTATAAACAATAATGTTTGAGACCATTTATCTAAACTTGTCAAACTTCCATCATTAAACAGTATGGTAGTGAATTTAAAAGTCACTGGAATTGTCCTTTAATTCAGTGCAGAGCAGTTGCCCTTTACTCATGCTTGTGCAAATATGAATTTTGTTTTTTCCTTTAATGTTTTTTACTTCAGAGATTTGTAAAGGAAACTTATTTATTTTGTTAAATGTCAAAGTACTGATTCCTGAATTAAAGTTCTTCTGCATTTATGTGCTTCAGATTATATTGCTGTGAAAGTCATTTTTTATTACATGAGACTGCACATTTTAAGTGAACTTCACTGTAAATTACTTGATTAACTCACATCCCTTTTTTCGCCCAAAAAGTTCTTCTTTAGAAGGTATGATTATTTTGACCTTCACATGATCCAGTCCAACCAAATCACTGGTTTGTTATTATACCAAAACTATATGTTTTGGCTGATCGTTAAATATGCTCCTTATGTATATTTAAACCTATGATGGTCTAGAACTACCTACAGTGATCTATGATGGTCTAGACTACCTAATGCTTTCTAGATACATAAACTGAGGGTGTTTCCACTTGCAGTAGAGCTTGTGCTGCAATGCATGTGTTTAGAAAGATTAGTCAAGCTTACTGGTGTAGGCTAGTGCTTTTTTAAGTTGTACCTGTAAAGTAAATGAGTTATTTAAGCTACGTATTTCTCCCATCTGTTGAAATGCCTCACAAAAACTAGAACAAAGGATAGTACATTAGCTAAGTATTTTAAAAACCCCAAACTAAATCTCTACATTCTAATTTATATCATACAACAGGATATTTTTTTAAAACTTTTTTCTTCATTAGAAAAACAAAGATTGATTTTTTTAATATATCTTACATGCTAATACCAAGTTAATCTTCTTTATAACTGAGTAAAATGGAAGTGAAGTGCTCAAATGGATTATACAGATTAGTTAGTATAGTTTTTTTCCGTGAAAATGTTGTATATGATAATTCATAGGGATTCATTAGTGCCTCCTATTTTCTTTTTTTTTTTTTAAATATCAATTTATCAGCACTTCTATTACGGAAATGAAAAGTTGTTTCTTATCTACTTCTGACAGAGCTTTCATGATAATTCTTTTCTTTAGCACTAGATTATGTCACCAAAAACGTTACAGATATATCAGGGCGGGTTCTTTTTGTTGTTCAGCTGTTGTATCCCTAAGGAGAGTGGTGGCTCATGGTTAGACTTTACCATTATCTTATTTTGTCCTTTGTTGAAGTATTTTTTTTTTTTTCCCCTCATGTCAAGGTATGAGTATGTTTTCTTATGGGTTTTGAGGTGGGTTTTGTTTGTTTTGTTGGTTGCAGGTTTGTTATTTTTTTAACTGAACGGCTGGGATGTAGCTAAATGCATTCCACATGCCACATGAGGAAAATAACAAGGTTGTGTTACTAC
>VZRE01003148.1:0-74197 GCA_013396775.1 Cephalopterus ornatus | reverse complement strand
AAAAAAAAAAAAAAAGAGCACATTGCCGTGAATGAATAATTAAGAGCATAAAGTGAATATGTTTTCTTGTGTTTCAGAAAAGTGCGATGAACCTCTGGTCTCAGCACTACCCCATTCCTCCTTCAGCAGTTCATCATCTATGACAAGCAGCTATGTGCCGGGTTATGCCAAGTTAAACAAGAGAGGAGGTAAGGGACACTCTCAACATAATGTTCAGATATTTCAAAAAATGATGAATGATATTTTTTAATATCAGAATGCTTTTTGTGTGGAGTACTCTTGCTCGCTTTTGTCTTAACAGTTTTAGCTGTCTGACAGACTGTGAACTGAATGAATTTCTGTTTGGTTGTATGGGACAGTAATTGCATTCCATCACGCTGCAGGGAGAAATACACTACTAATAACTTGTAGCAGCGTGGGCCAAATGCCTAATGTGGATGGAGTCAGACAGTACAGCTGGATAACTGACTTTAGTTAAAAGGGCATACCTGTCTTCACCAGCTCCGTGAACGTTTGCAAGGTCATGGTTGTTGAAGCAAAACTAAAGAGCTTTGATGTGCTTTGTTGATTTAACTTGTTCCCGCCTTAGAAATGACTGCTGTCATTCAGTTTTTTTCTAGTACCACAGAAACTTTGGCTTTTGCATATATTTCTGTAATATAATGACGTGTTGATCAGAAATCACAAAGCCACCTCAGCTTTGTGGGTTGGAAGAATAGGTGTGTAACTTTGATGGCCTACTTGGTCTAATTATATCCTTAGGGCTAAGTAAATTTATTTCATAGTCTAAACACAAGACTTTGTCTTCATCCATAGGAATTTTCATAGGTTTTTCTTGATATTTCTAGGTGTCTGTTTATATATCATCTTGATCTCTGAATTAATTTCTGATAAATTTAAACATAAAATTTTAGATTACCAGAAAATTAGTATTCTGAATATTACTGGTTTTATTTTTTCAAAATTGTATCAATCTAAAAGTTCTAAAATATAAAATATCACACATTCCTGTGAATCAATACTCCATTTTTATCTTCTCAAAAAATACATGTGAAAGGTATAAGTTGACTTAATGAACTTAGAAATTAAAAATATTTCAATGTAAGGATGAAAAAGAGGGAGCAAATGAGTATAGAGCCCTTATCTTCTAAATCCTGAAACTGTGTAATAATGGCAAAATACCAGACTTGTAGAAGGTTGACTTAGTTGCATTGCTTCCTCACTTTTTCTGCTCCTGCAGGAACTGTGTTGCTTCTGCCTGGATACCATATTCTGCCTCCTAAAAAAAATCCAAAACAAACAAACACCATAGAAACAAAAGTTACAGCCTTTTGGGCTTGGGTGGTAAACAAAATTTGGAATATTACCAAATGGTGGAATATTCCTGAGGTTAAAAGCAGAAGTTTTTGCATCAAAATTATACCCTAGACTTCCCGTATTGTCCACCCATTTTTTGTAGTAGTTTGTCCAACTTCTGAGCTAAAATTTCCCCACCTTATGAGCAATGCCACGAATTTACGGCTAGGTTAATTCTAATATTAATCAAAGAATAATTATCAGCCTAGCTAGTATTAAAAATAAAAACAAACAAAAACAAAAACACAAAGAAAAACAAAAAAAAACCCCAACCAACCAACTACCTGAAAAAAAAGTGCTACGCTCCTGTTGTCATAACCCCTCCAAGTCTTATGGTGGATGGTTCTATCTGGGTTGGGGACTATGGTGCATTGTCAGTATCCCAGACTCTTAACTGGGAGGAGGATGCAGATGGATGAGTCAAGACCTGCTGGTCAAACTAAAGGGCAAGAAGGAAATGCACAGAAAGTGGAAGCAGGGTATCCAGGGAATAGTATAGGGTCATTGCCCAGTTGCGCAGTTGTGTAGGGATGGAGACGGGAAGCCCGAGGCATGGCTGGAGCTGAACTTGGCAAGGGACACAAAGACTGATGAGAAGATTCTACAGGTATGTCAGACAGAAAAGGAAGGTCAGAGAAAGTGTAGCCCCATGATGAACACAATTGGCAAACTGGTAACAACAGATGAGGTACTCTATAACTGTTTTGCCTCAATCTTCACTGGCAATCTCTCTTCACAAACCTCTCAAGTGGATGAGTCTCAAGGCAGGGACTGGGGGAGTAAAGTCCCTGTAGGAGATCAGGTTCATGACCACCTGAGTAACTTAGATGGACATAAGTCTATGGGACCTGATGAGATGTATCCCAGTGTCCTGAGGGAACTGGCTGATTAGTTGCCAAGCCACTCTCCATATCTGAAAGTTACAGCAGTCAGGTGAAGTACTAGGTGACTGGAAAAAGGGAAACATTGCACCCCCTGTTAAAAAGGGTAGAAAGCAGGATCCTGAGAATGACTGACCTACCAGCCCCCTCCTCGGTGCCTGAGAACATCATGGAACAGATCCTCCTAGAAGCCATGCTAAGGCACATGGAGGACAGGAAGGTGATTTGGGACTGCTAGCACAGCTTCACAAAGGGCAAATCCTCCTGACCAACCTAGTAACCTTATATAATGGAGTGACTACACCAGTGGAAAAGGGAAGGGTTACAGATGTCATTTATTTGGACTTCTGTAAAGCCTTTTACTTGGTCCCCAACAACATCCATTTCTCTCAATAAGAAAGATATGGATTTGATAGGTGGACTATTCAGTGGATAAAAAATTGGCTTACTGGTTGCATCCAGACAGTAGTGGTGGTCAACAGTTTGATGTCTGGATGGCAGACCAGTGATGAGTGTTGTCCCACAAGTGTCTAGGTTGGGACCAGCACTATTTAATATTTTCATCAATGACATAGACACTGGGCTTGAGTGCACCCTCAGCAAATTTCCCCACAACATCAACCCAGGTGGTGTGGTTGATGTGCCTGAGGGTCGGGATGCCATTCAGAGGGACCTGGACAGGCTCAAGAAATGAGTCCGTGTGAACATTATGAGGTTCAACAAAGCCACATGCAAGCTGCTGCACCTGGATCAGTGCAAAACCTGGTATCAATACAGGCTGGGAGATGAAAGGGTTAAGAACAGCCCTGCAGAGAAGGACTTTAGGTTTACTCGTGGATGAAATATTGTATATGGGCTGACAACGTGTGCTTGCAACCCAGAATGCCAGTATATCTTGGACTGCATCAAAAGAAACATGGCCAGCAGGTCAAGGGAGGTGATTCTGCCTCCTTACTCCACTCTCGTGAAAAATCACCTAGATTTCTGTGTCCAGCTCTGGAGTCCTCAGTTCAGGAAAGATATGTACCTCTGAGACCTTTCAAGGTTCTTGTCATTAATATTTTTATTCTATGATTCTCTCTCAATGACAACTTTGGATCTGCTGGAACTTAATGGGGTGAGGGGAGCTGCACAATTAAAGGGACCAAGCTGTAAACACGGCAAACCCTGGTGCAGGTGGTGTCATGGCCACTGAGGCACCACCTCCTGTCCCCAATCAGGGTTAATAGTGGTACCACAATGCAGGTTCTGCCAGTTGTCTGGAGATTATCACACACAAACGGATCAGCCAGGTCTGTTTTCAAGCCAGGAGGCAAAATCTGTAAGTGGGGAAGAACATGAGATGGGTCTGGGTCTGGATATTTCTGTGATGTGGCTCAGGTGGAATCCGGAGGCTGAAATGGACCCCCCAGGCTCATAGGCGGAGTTAGTGGGTTCTCTACGGGGATGGGCAATTATGGCCTGTTCATACCCTCAGGGCCCTGACATCGATCTTGGTTTATTGGTTCGCAAATTCTCTGTATATTTGTGGTTTATTTGTGTAGGATTCTTGTTCTTTGATCTCTTTATCATCTTCTTTGTTGTTGTTGTTCTCGAATCAGTTTAAGCCAAGTCCCAGAGCTACTTTATTTTGATGACTTGTAATTGACCTAGTGAAGTGCTTATAGCCCTGCTTCCTCTGGTGCCACCGTGTGTCTGTACTTTCAATACCTCCACTATCACCCCATGACTGTAGTCCTCTGCACTACATTTTTATTGTACAGTTACAGTTGATTCTCTGCAGAATAGCTACTTTAGGTACAGAAATATATCAAAATTGTATAGCAATAGTCACTGGCCCATGCAATCACACACCTAAGTTAAACATAAAATAGACTGGGCTGTGTTACCTGGTTATTAGAGAATAGTTATTGTAACTGAGCGAGCTAAGCAGAAGCTGAAGACTAGCTTAGAGAAAGTATGACTGACAAGCTCTAGTCCTGCAGCCCTGCAGATCTGATTCAAAACCCATTGCCTGATAGGAGCAGTGGCAATTTCTTTGGTTTTAGGCCTGGAGACTAGTTGCTACCAAATGAGAATAGATGGTGTTTTATGCTGGTTGTAGGCTTTTACTATAGTGTTCCCTGTATTTAATTCCATGCTTTTTGTAGTTTTCATTCTTTCTGTTGTAGTATGTCTGAATATGTGTTTTGATAGGCTATTGGGTCCCTTAGTTTCTATGTTCAACTGTTCATTGTCCAGGTGAAAAGAAGTTAAGGGGCGCTTCAATTCTAAAACACTGTTCATCATTTAGGTTGAATTCTGTTGTATGATCATAGTTATGTTCATTTCTGTTCTACTCCCTGTCCTAAAATAAAAAAAAAGTTACTAAAATTACTTTAATAAAATACAGTTTAGCATCAGTTCGGTGGGGAGGATCTTCACTTTGCTTTTAGATGAGTATTTCTTCTTTTAATTTACTAGACTATTCTAAGTGAAAGACAAATCAGACATTTGGAATTTAATTTTCCCCTTTAATTATGTTTAACCTCCCCTTTCTTACCCTAATAATCACTGCAGTGCAGTTTCTTTTAATGATGTTTCTTTAGCAATATAGATCAGTGCCGTCATTAATCAAACACTTGCTTAATTTTCTCCATCAAAAAGTCATTTGAAATTTAGTTGCATCTCTTTGTCAAATAGCAGTTGCATCTCTGTTTAAATACCAACCTCTCTAGATTGTTGTCCATCTCTTAATACCTATGAAACCTAGCATACATACTTTTCAAAACTGAAGCTTCTTTATGTATTAACAAATATGGTTTTCCTAATTCTAGTGCCAGTACTGCAGAATTCAGGAGTGTGTTTAACACAGGAACTTGGCCATCTCTGTTTATGCTTCTATTTCTACAAGTGATGGAAAATAGCTCAGTTTTAATGCTGAGCTGTTTTCCAACTTCATGGAATTACAGATATTGCTAATCAAACCAGTAGTAAGGGAATCAATTTTTTTTCTCTCTCCAAGGAGTCATTATCAGCTAATAGATTCCCAAATCAAATATGCTATTTAAACCACACTGTGCTCAAGTCATTAAATGGAAAAAACTCCCCCTTCTCTAGCCCCAGACCCTTTAAATTAAAGAAATGCGCACTTGCAAATTCTAGTCTCCAACCCAATTATTTTTGTCGTTTTCATGGCACTTCACTCCAGACTGGAAAAACACTTTATCAGAATGGATAGTATATTTTATTCCATTGATTAAGACACTGATTTACTGAACAGCCACACCATGTTATTAAGCAGAGTGGAGTTGTAACTGTAGTTCTTGTTCAGTTTCCTGCTATAAATGTTGCATTTGGAAGGATGCACATCAAAGAGTTTAATATTTTCAGAAGTTTTTAGAAGGCTGCAGAAGCAGGAACATTCATGAATTTACTTCTAATGTTTGATATCACGTTGTTTACAAATCCTATAACTAGTGATCTAAGCAAACAGAATTAAATCTTCATGGAATGGCATTGATCTGGAAGCCTCCAGGGTGTATATGTAGGGTGGTTTCTGTCAGTTTGTGAGAATATTTTACATTTTCCACACCTGTCTACTCAGACCCCTGTAAGCCTTCAATGACCTATGGATTAGTATGTATACTCATTTAAAAGAAAATACAGATTTGATGGACAGAAACTTGATTAGAAAAGTTAACCTCTACAAATCGCTTTACTTGGTGGTTTGTATTCTTCTGTGTTGCCCCCTGTTCCTGTTCTGAGCCTTACTTCTTGCTTGCATAAACAAGGAGAAGTATCCTGGTGGTTTGGTGGGGTTTTTTTGTGTTTTGTTTTTGTTTTTTTTTTTGTTTGTTTGTTTGGGGTTTTTTTGTTTGGTTGGTTGGGTTTTTTTTAATTGCTTTTGGTTTTTTGGTGGGGGTAAAGTTTATTTTTCATTATAGGAAAAATTGCTGATTGTAGAAACAAATATTTAGTGGTTACCTACAGGTCTGTCAGTCTCTTGCAAATTCATACCAATGCATATTAGAATGTGAAGCCACAGTTTCTATGTCAGTGAGTAAGTCTTTGATTTATATAACAGTTACAACTGTGAATCTGTGTTTCCATAATTACAGAGAGCCAAAGGCCTGGGGGTGCAATGCTGGTTCTGCATTTTATACTGGCTCTTCTCATTCATGGATCCCCAAAGCCTGTCTCATGGGATGCTTTCCTCCTTCTGCTTTCCTGGGCACTTTCAATTATAGCCGCTGTGAAAAGTAAACAAAATGCTTTCATTTTATAATCATGGAAAGAAGTAGGAAACAGGAAGACCCCAGAAAATGTAGACTATTTTGTTACTTCTCTTTGTGAGATAAGGAAGGTCGTTCCTCTCCTATTCTAGTACTCATCAACAGATTTAACTAGAGTTAGTGTTGGGCAAAGCGGTGCTGCTGTTCCAGTCAGGCCTGCAAAGAAAGTGAAGATTCTTTGAAGCTTCCTCTGTGGCAAAACTTCTCTGGAGACTGGAGTAGTGCAATGAATTTCATAGTGAAAGTAAGTTTGGGGAAAGTAGAGTGTGGTGACTCCTTAATTCTATCAAAGGGTTGTAAGGAAAGGGTTGGACTTAAAAAGCTAAACAGTGCTGAATTAGCAACTGTTCAGACAAAGCTGGTTGCAGTCAGTTTTTATAAAACTATCCTTTTCATAGTAAGATAATATTTCAGTTTAAACAACTAAGTCTTAGTGCTATATTATATTTTAGTATTTATCATATTTTTATTCTAATTTTAAAAAATGATTTGTGTGTTGTTCAGTGCCAGTGTAAGAAAGGTACAGATTCTTTTTGAAATGTCTGTAACTTATATCAGAAAACAAAGCACCACAGAAGAGGAGAAACATAATTTCTCTTTTCTGCTCCTGTCACTGTCCCTTTTACCTATATATATGTGAACATTGTAAAATCATTGAATACTGTAAAATCCTAAAAGTTTTTATTTTCAGTGGACTTTTTTATCTGCTCACATTCTTCATCTATGTAAACCAAACATTTCTAAGAGTGTTAAGTGATCCAGTGTAATATTTGGAGAATATGGGGATGCATTGTCTTTGGGAAAAAAAAAATTACTTTTTAAAATGACTGACACAGGAGTCATTGACATTGGCACATAAATATATGCCATTAAATCATTGACACAATAGATTTTGACTGAAATCTAGCTAGTAGACTAGCTAAAAATATTTCAGTTCCTTCCATTTTTGTCATACCTAATCTCCTGCAAAAGTAGTCCATATTGCTGCCACCTTACTAAATAAATTGGCATCAGAGAAAAGGAGAGTTTTCCATTAGTTCATTCTACAGCTTTTTAAAATCTGTCCTTGGTAGCTTTTTCGTATGTGATGTCAAGGTTATAAGGTCTAACATCTTATGACCTGCCATCAATAGAATCAGTGGACTGCATCACATCATGAGAAGGATTCTTACCACACGTTTGATATAATGCATTATCAATCTTCCTTTTAATGGTTCCCAAGCTATTGGACCTTACACTTTTCACTAGTACAAGAATTAATGCTGCCCATCATCCACCTCATACCATTTTAATTTAGGGAAGAAATTCTACATTATTTCAACATAATGTAGTGTTATATAATATAATTGGAAGCTGCTTGAAACTGAGTAGAGTCTCTGAACTTCAGAAATAATCCCAGCAGACAGTGAAAGTATGAAGGTCATAATGAGTTTTTAGATATATGGAAATTATCTTTGCACAGTGGAATAAAAAAGAGGAAATTTGGCACCCAGGGGTTCTATTTCAAGTCCAGTATTAGGGGAGAATCTGATGCTGCCAACAAAATTGATAATGCAATATGAAAGTTTCTGTAGGGCAGTTGATGTTCAAAAAACATCAACTTTTAGCACCACTGTGTAACTCCTATCTAGGCTTTCATGTTACCTTTTAATCAGGCTGCTGACCTTGGCCTGTTATCAGAATTATTAATGTGACTATAAAACAAGCATCAGAAATTTTAAGTATTAGCATAGGTGTAATAGCGAAAGGGTTGGGTTTTTTTACCCCTCAGTGGAGTTTTAAATTCTGCCTCCTGTGTGGAAGATGCAAGAACTTATCAATAATGGAATATGATTCTTTTATTCCCCAAATCATTCCCAGTAAGTCAGTCAGATCTGTTCTGCAGTGACTCTACCAATATAAAAAAAAAAAATTGTTGCTAGAGCTTTGCCTTTGAAGAAATCTAGGTATGCCTAGCCTAGGCTCTTTTTAGCATTGCTATTAAAACCTCCAATACCATAACTAATATCATTACTTCTCCAATTATTTATTACTGTTATATGGTGGAGTATAAGAAGGATTTTATATAAATTTCGTTTTCAGAAAGTGACTGTGAAAGGGGTGGTTAGAATCAGGCTGGCTTGTGTGAGCTGTCTGGGCTTGTCCCTTTTACAGGAACTTGCCAGGAATTTAGTTGGGGTATGAATCTCAAGGAAGGTGATGCTACCTCCCAACTACCATCGTCCAAATAGGAGCAGTGTGGAGTTATCATGCAGCAGTTAGCACACTGTAGATCATCACCTTAAATACTGCAATCTCCTTGTGTTGACAAGGGACACCTCTGAGAAAACTAATACCCATACACAACACAACCCATTATATTTGGATTAAAACCCTCTTAGAAAAATTATTACGGAGTTGTCAGTGGTTTGTAAATTCACTGCCCAGCTTACAGTGTGTTGTCTTTTCCAAGTAGGAAAGCACATGGAAGTAACGGGTAGAGTAGCATAAAAGAACAGTGCCAATTATAAGAAAGAGTAGTATCATCCACTTAGCTTTTCAACGTCTATAGGAGAGCTCTTGCTGAGTAAGAATTTATAAATCCTTAAAATATGGTTGCCTTTAATAAGTAAATAAACATCAGTTCTCTATCTGTAAATATGTGCTTTGGATAAACACACATTGTACAGTCCAATACAGTATATTTGTTAAAACCTTCTCACAAACGTTATAGATCAAATTAGGTCATCAGAACTCAGGACAAATTGATAGTTGTTATCTATTAAATAATTACTTATCCTTTTAAAAATGTGAAAAATCACTTATTCATGGTTGGAAAAAATAAACCTCTATTGGTTCATTTATTCGTACACCCCTAAAAACATGTTTGTATGTGAAATAGCATTATTTGTGTTGAACACAGTATAAACAGTATTTCTGGAATGCTTTATAGAGGCTACACATGACTGGTGTTCTGTTTTGGGGGAGTTCTTTGTTTTGGGGTTTTATTTTGTTTGTTTCTTTGATTAGTTGGTTGCATGTTTTTAATTTTTATTTTTTATTCACTTCAAGACATGTCTCCTTTAGGAGCTTATTTACCTGTGAGCGTAAATGAAAATGTTTCCATTTTATTAGTAATGTAACCTTTTGATACTACTCTTAATATTTTTGTGTAACACTAACTTCAATCTCTGGGTTTTGGTTTTGGTTTTTTTTTTTTCTTTTAAAATCTTTAAATCATTTGGGGTCAGTTGACTGTTGGGATAAAAAAGGATTACAATTTTCTGTATGTCTTTATCTGCCCTCAAAATAAGTAGTTGTGCACCCTACTTTGATTTGTAATGTAACTCACTTCAGCTTCATGAACACTTCTGTCTCTCTGTTGAACACAGCTGTGATTGTCACTTGGCTGACCATAGCAGTTGTTTTCTGTGCTTTAGTGATCTGGCCCCAGTGAAACATTTTTTTCATAAATACCTGTGTTTTATAGAAGGAATTCTTAAAAACAAAAATTAAAATATTTACACTATCTCGTTCCTCTGAAATCACAGGCTCTTTCAGTCTCTAGATCAATACATGTGAGGAAAAAAAATTCATTGCAAGAAGATAGTGAATTTTGTAAAAGGACAGGAAAAGAAGCATCAAAAGGAGGAAAGAAGTGCCAGTGTACATCCAGGACAGACAGATTCATTGAAAAATAAATTTAAAACAGAAGAACATCACCCTTTTTCATTCCAAACACAGTCCAAGAAACAAAGTCAATAGAAAGTGGAGCTCAAGTAATTGCATTGAAAAAAAAGCATCATTAGCTTATGTTAATTTACCATAGCCTGACAGATACAGAAAGCATGACTGTTTTTCCAGTTCATAACTAATTTGTTAATTAAAGTGTTCAGAATACCTAATTGGATTATTTAATACGTGTGTAGATGGAGAGGGAGGAAAGAAAAAATAATACTGAACTCTCAAACTTTGTGATATTCTTTTTTCCTACAGCAATTGTTTTTAGAGGCAGCAGTTTCAAGTGCAGCCAGGGAGAAAAGGCAGATGGGCAACAGAGAGACAGGGACAGCAGATCACCCAGGCTGTACTGAGGCAGCTAGCTTTTTTCAGACCAAACTCAGTTTAGTTTATTAATTGGTTCTGATGCTAATGAATGGCTGGTTTTGGCAGGAAAGTGTCTGGGCTGGTGACAGAGAGAAGGCAGCCTCACAGACAGCCAGATAGGATCCATATATCACAGATACACTTTTCCAATATCCTTAGGTACCAGTGCAGCTCTGGCTGTTTGTCCCCAGAGTAGCCAAATTCTGCACTTTCAACTGTCTTGAGAGACCAGAGTTTAATTTGACAGTTTCTCAAGCAGCACTGGGACGTTAACCTGTAAATGGTTAAGAAATCTCTTTTGGTGTTCTTACTGACTTCATCTTGAAAATGCAGACTGGATTAGCTCTCCAACCTTGCTTAGAATCCTTATTTTTTTTATTTGCATTGGAACAGGAGCCAACGGTCTCAAACATGGGGTGGCTGACTGGTTTATATTTTGTGGGCGGTATAATATACCTGGTCCTTCTCCTTATTACTGTTTGTCATCAGCTGCTTCAAACTTGTGCCATACCTGTAAGATATTTAAAAAGTTCTGACATAATTTCTAAATGTCATTAAACTTGTATTGTTTTTATTTAGTGTGTGTCAGAAGCATTCCTCAAGTTTACATTCACAGAAGTATTACCCGTACAGGAAGCGGTTAATGTTAGTATTAGATGATGTATAGGTGTGAGTGCAAGAATAGTATCGCCAGTGGCAGGTTCTTGCCTGCATAAAGACAACTTTTCATAGAAGAATATCAGTCCTTGCAAATTAGGCACTAAGTTACATAATCAGGCAATGCAAAGATTTCAGACTTTACCTCTGCTGTCTGATTTCAATTCTTAGAACAGAGAGTGGAGTTTCATGTGCTGCATCAAAAGAACTGTGGCCAGCAGATCAAGGGAGGTGATTCTGCCCCTCTACTCCGCTCTTGTGAGATCCTACCTGGAGTACTGCATCCAGATCTAGGGTCTCAAGCACAGGAAGGACATCAACCTGTAGGTAGCCCTCGTCTGGATTTGTTCAAGATGATTAGGGAGATGGAGTAGCTCTCCTGTGAGGAAAGGCTAAGAGAATTGGGATTGTTTAGCCTGGAAAAGAAGAGGGTTTGGGAAGACCTAATTGCAGCCTTCCAGTACCTGAAGAGAGCCTACAAGAAAGTTGGAGAGGGACTTTTTACAAGGTCTTGAAGTGACAGAACAAGGTGGGATGGCTTCAAACTGAAAGGTTTAGATTAGAGATTAGGAAAAAATCCTTTACTTGTGAGGGCGGTGAAGTGACCGGAATAGGTTACCCAGAGAAGTTGTCAATGCCCCATCCCTGGAAGTATGTACGGCCAGGTTGGATGGAGCTCTGAGCAGTGAAAGGTGTCCCTGCCCATGATGGAAGGGTTGGGAACTATATGACCTTTAAGGTCCCTTCCAACCCAAACTATCCTATGATTCTATTTAAAAAGATGGCACCCTATAATTAAATTTTAGACTTTATATAAATTGTGAGACTTGTCTGAAAAATGCACAGTAATTACATGTTAGAGTTCAGCTAGATGCCTCTTTAAACCAATGCCTCACAAGTAACATGTTTTCATTAGAGATGGCACACTGAACAAGTAAATCGAAAGACTTCATCTTCCTCAGACACTGGAGCTACTTCATTTGCACAGATCAGTTGGAACATGTGAGATCAAAAAAACTGAAATCTTGATATAGGAAAACTGTCCAGCTTCTTTTGACAGGTCCAGTATATTTAGGAACAGCAGAGGCCGATAGTTTAGATATTCTGAGTTTGGTTTTATCTACAGATAGTTCAGACTAAGATACAGAGCTTTGTGAGTCTCATCTGGAAATAAGGCAAAGATGTAGTGAGTTTACAGAAAAAGCACTGTCAGCTTTTCCCAAGGTCAGTGCCTCTTGCCAAATGCTATGAGTGTTTCATCCTCTCCTGCACGCAAAACACAGGTTTTCCTTACACAGATGGGTGTAGTGCAACTGATAGATTGCTGCTTTGTGCACAGCCAGAGCATTGCATTTCCCAAATAAGTCATAAACAAGTATAAATGCTGGTAGAAATGGGAGCTATTTGGCTACCATTATAACCTCCTAGTACAGTTATATGCTGAAAGAGAGAAAAGAAATAATGTGATAAAATGAGGGTATTTGTTGCAGGATGGGAGAGTGCAGCTATTATTCATTGTTCAGCTTTCGCAATTAGTTTATTCACAAGAAAATCTGAGCTACACACTAAGAGACAGAACATTAATACTTGTTTTTCCTGTATGTGAGTTACTACATAAGTCATAAAAAAAAAATCTCTGAATTTAGAAGAATCTGACTTAGCATCATGTCATAGATTTGCTGTTAGTTTCTCTTTTGTTTTGTCTCACTCACTTAAATTAAACTATTTGTTTAGCTCTTCTTGTGTGTAAGACTCATTGATAAAAATTACAGGCGTTTGAAGGAAAAAAGGTATGTCAACTTTTACTGAGAAACATCATTTACTTTAGAAAGCTTCAGCCTTACACAACCCCTGTACAGTGAAGTAAAGGTGGAAAGAGACGGAGTGACTGAAGTAGTGTTGTCTAGATCTTAGAGCTTTTTGAGGGAGAGAAAATATTTGCCTTGAGTGAAAGACAATAATTGTTTTTGGGAGATTATCACTGTAGCTGAGATTTGAGTCAGCTCTATGCAGAATGGCAGGTGACTATAACACTGTCAGGGTGAGAAACTCAAGGTGTAATTAAGAAGGAACAGTTTAGTTATGCTGACACAGATACCTACACATATATAAAATAAAGCTCTTACACTTTTTATGCTCTTCTCTGCATGGAGATTTGGTGTGTTTAGCTAAGGGCCAAGCAATCCTCAGAAGAAATGTTAATAGTTGTTGAGCCTCTTCCTCCTGCTATCTGCACTGTTTTTCTTCTGAAGTGATCCATTTGTTTGGCTGTGATAGGTTTTTCATAGAAGATAATATTGTTCTGTATTGAACGTCTTTGGCAGTTTATCGGCTAAGTAAGAAACAAATTAATATCAACAACAAGCTAACTTATTTTCATAGCCCTAAACTTTTTTGATTCCTTCTAGGACAGATTTTTGTTTCTTTTAGGACAGATGTATTCTTTCTGACAAGATTTTTTTCAGTGGTCAATTTTCCAAGTCACTCAATGTTAGATAAATTGTTTCTACTGTGATTAATGAGGCTGTATAATTTGATAAGCAGTGGGAAAAAAATACTAACTAGCTTGAAAAGCTGCTTTTTTGAAAAGTTGTATTTTAAATGTCTTTGCTTTTCAATATTGACTACCATAAAATTTAGCATTCCTGCTGGGCTTTTAGGCACTCAGGACACTGCCTTCTTAGCTTTTGCTAGTATAGGCTGAAGATGACTGTTTTGAGGGAAAAATCATGTGACATTGGATAATAAAAAAAAATAAATAAACAAGAGTATTGCTTAGTGAAACAGGGGAGTGTGCTTTTGCTGAGAAGGAAATGTTGAGTATTGCACAGTGCTGCACTGAGAGGGCTTTAGCTGACATTTTGCGAAATGTAGAATATAGAGAAACTAGATGTTTCCTTTAATACACAAGCCAAATTCTTGTGTATTAAATTCTTTTTGTTTGTTTATTTGTTTTTAATATATAATGAGAGAGATAGTACTTGAACTGCTTTGTTTTCTTCAGTATCAAGAGGTTGTATGTTTTCTGTGGTAGAGAAACAAAAGGCCGTGCTGGGATTATTTGATTTGCTGACTTTAGCAACTGGTCAGCAACATTTTGGATAACACATTTTGGATACATATAGGTGATTATTAAGAGGTTTCTTATACATGTTGCTTTCCAGGTGGAATTTTTTTTTGGGGGGGGGAGGGGTGTTCTTTCTTTTCTAATTGCAAATGACCAGTTTCTAAATTAGGTGAAATGGTTCTCAGCTATCACGAAGAAAAAGTTTCATGCTATATTTAAAAAATAACAGTTTTTGAGAGACCAGAGAAGCTATTAATTAGAGCCTAATTATTGTGAACAATCTCTAAAATTGGTTTTAATGAACTCCTAGTTTCTGGGCAAAACCAAATTCTGTATATTATGTGCAGAATGTATTATCTTAAACATGCTGATGATGATGCTTAAGATCTTTCCTTCTCTTGAAACAGTAAGTAATTTAAAATTCAGCTAAGGCTGCAACCAACATGTTGACTGATGTCTATTTGGCGAGCCATGTCCAAAGTCGTCTGGAAAGGAGTATAATAGCTAGAGATCAAAACTGAGACTCCAGAAACTGAGTGGCATTTGGCAACAAATGTTTTTAAATATTTTTCCGTTCTCAGGTTTTCACTAGACTTTAATTAAGGAATTGTATTGAGCCCTTCACAGGCAGCGTTTTTTCTGCAGTTGGAGCAGAGGCTGGAGTACCTTGCTTATAAATATGTGGTATTTGCCAACCTTGAGAAAAGGCTGCTAGTTTACGAGCTCAGTAAGTGTGATATGGCAATTCCTGGACTCTTACTTATTTCTCTTACAGCTGGTCCCTCCATGAGGCTGGAGTCACAATGACAGGGTTTGCTGGGAAAACCTAAAGGCTTATCCAATTTTATTGGTGATTACAACACTTCCAGCCTCTCAGACTTGTCTACAAAGGCAAGGAAGTCTAAAAGAACATGGGAAGTTGACTACAAATAAGAAAGAAGACAGGAGAGACCTCAAAAAAAATTGATTTGCCCTATTGGCATAGGTCCAGTACTTATTGAAAAATAAGAGTTGGGTCTATGAAGTAAAAAGTACAAAAAAAGTTCCAAAGTTAACAGGGATAAGAAAACAACATAAAATAAGACTTTGGTTCACAACAGTGTTGGAGTTACCAGAATCATTAAGCCATAGCTTTTCTAGTCACCTGGAAAGAGCTCCCTTTTCCCAACGACTTCCATTCCATGAAAACGGAAGTTTCCTCATTTTAGGGCCTTAGTCAATGGCATGTTTTTCTGTTTCTTGTTTAGAAGGTTGCCACATTTTTTAGCTAGTTGCATAACTGCAGAAATAGATTGCCTCCATAGTCTAACATGACTCATGAAACAGGGCTATAAAAGTGATTATAACAATTTCAGAAATTTGCCATATTTACATCACAAGCAAGGAAATTGAAGGCTGTAATCATGGCTTTTATCTTGTTAACTTGCCCTAAGAACTTGAAAAAGGTCTGAATATTACAGCTAAGGAATAGGATGCTGCTGATCAGAGTAATGAAAAGCATTATGAGATTTCAGCTTTCTATCGAGGTGCTAGAATCTATTACAGAAAGTAATTTAATTATGCACTTTATTATCTATATTAAGTATGAATTGACTGGTTTACTTCCAAAATTTTCAATTAAGTATAGACATTATTTCCTCATAATACTGAAAGCTCATTTGTTAGTATTTTGCAGAAGTCCTTTGCCCAGCAGAGGTGGTACTATTAACTGTTCTCCTGCTTTCTCCTACTTGTATATTAGATAAATGTTATTAATTTTATCTCATGATATATAAGGTTGAAAAAAACCCCCATGAATGGCGTCCCAGCAGATGTTGATAGCATTATTTAAAATATAATTTTGATACTGGAAATCTAATATGGACTGCTATTATGGATGATTTTAAACGATCAGCAGTTCCAGCCAAACAGAATATTTTTGAATGCATTGAATGTGGGGTCTATAAAAAACTTAATTCAAAAAATTATGCCTAGAGTTAGTTTGGTTGTTGATCGATACCAGCAGTATTGGTAAGTACTGACAGAGTTTTAAATAATGAACATATGCAACTTTCTGACAAGCTATATTTAAAACATGCTCCCACGTTTTACTCCCCACAAAGGGAAACTAAGGATTTTAAAGATCTAGAAACTTGTAGCTATTTTGGCAAATTTAATAGGAATGAGCTAAGTTATAGGAGATTACATGAAATTGGAAAGAGGAGAAAAGAGATAGAGACTTGCAAATGTACATAAGAAAAATGAGCCTGTTAAATTAAATTCTGTTAATTTTCCAGGCAAGTTTAGCACATAAATCCCTTTGTGTTCTGAATATTTAATGGAAAGTGTGTCAGTATTTTTACTTTATAATTTACATGAAAAACATAAGGTTAGGAATAACATGAATTCAGATCTCTTCAAACAAAACTACATTGATATGCAGTGCCTTTAGAGCTAATTCGATAAACTGCTTTCAACAAATTAGGACACACTTGAAAAAGTTGTCATACCACTATCTGGTACAAACTGAAGGGATATGCACTGTGAATAGTGTTAGTGAAGGAAGATTATGTAAAAAACAGAACCAATTGTGTTTGTTCCTAAAGGGACCCTCAGGCCAGAGAGTTCCTAAATGTCTTTCCTGGATTTTATTAAGCTAATGTACCATGTCTGCATTTGATTTCTTTTTATTCCCAGAGGGATTATATTGTTCTTTCTAACTATGTTTGAAAGTATAGAATGTGCATCTAGAATATAGAATTAAGCATCAGACTTTCCCTTGCCAGATAGGTAGATGAAGCTATAAAATGATGTTCAACAATTTATCTAAGAATTTCTTTGGAAGAATAGCTCCCGTCAAATACAAGAGGTAAACTCCAAAAGGTAAAGCTAACCTTTTATAACATTTATCCCCCCATAAAAAGAGTTACTGTGCAATTTTTTAGTCTCTGTTGGTCGTTTGGTCAATTAAAATCTCTGGAAGTATCCGAAATTCAGTTTCATAGCACAACAAAGTCTGGATACAAGGGAGAACAGAGAAGTTTATAAACATACTTTCAGGTTGTAGGTAAAAAAAGCAAATTCCCTCCTCTGTCGGAGGAGCTCAAGGACTTCACCTTTCTTTACAAAGCTTGTTCCCATGGCAAGGATCCTTTCATATGTGAGAAGACTTGAGGGGCTTGTTTGCATTCGATGCCATGTAGTAATTTATCTTAGTCAAAAAAATATGTTAAATCTATTGCAGTACTGGTACCCTCTGTGTTACAGCTCTTTCCATTACCTCAGATTAAATATGAGCACTTATTGATGGCTGATGGAAAGATATCACATCGTAAGGAGAGAGATCACCAAGAAAAGTTTGGAAAGGTTGCATGACATTGAAAAGCTGGTGGCTTTGGCAGAGGCATTGTTAAATTTGTGGCAGCATGCAGTGATCATCAGCCTGATTAAGATGTGTAAAAAAAAATGCTGTGTTTTTGGAACACTGGCATGTATGTGGAGATTTTGCAGTTGCTTGATTCATGAGACTTGTCAATTCAGAAACTCAGCTTTAGTGTTGAAGAAACTTGTCAGTGCAGGTCTGGCATGATACAGTGTAACACAATATGTTCTGACTAGCATGTAATCCTTCAACTGATGAGTGTAGCTCTAGGGATGTTAACATGACACAAGCTACTGTTTTAGATCACTTTCCATGGTGCTTGGCAATGTTAGCCTTAAACATGAACTTGTCAGGCAAAACTGTACAAAGCAGGAGAAAATCAGTGGCAACTAAAACTATCTCAGTTACTGTGCATTTAAGAATTTTTATGATGATAGCTAAGAATGTTGAAATGTTGACTATGATCCACACATGGACTATGCCAGGAGAGATGTAACAGAGACTTTGAAGTCTGTAAGTAAAGATGGGTAGAAAACCTATCCCCTGAGGAATCATGTGTCCAAAATACTTGCCCACTTTCCTTTACCCACTATGAATCAAGAAGGAAACTTTTTTCCCCTGATCTTTGTCAAAGAATATTAAATTACACTTATCTTGGCTTTCAGATTTCTGAATGAGTTTATAAATCCAGCACTTGATCTTGAACATTGCTGAGCTCACTGTCCGGTTCCAGAAGATGCACTCATGTCTGTTCTAAGGTCATTGTGCAGATACTGACACTACTCAATATAATCAGCTGTAGGCACAATATTCAGAATTTTAAACCTTGTAGCAAAATAGTGCTAAAGGTGTTGCATCTGTCATAGGGAAAGCTTAACCAGCTCTTACTTTTGTGACTCTAGTATTTGTCTGGTGATGCTGGCAAATGACTACTGAAGGAAGACAAAATGTTTTCTGCTCCCATTTCACTTACTCCATTGTGAAACTATTGGTAAATCTTTTGTGATAAACTGCTTTTAGTGTATTAGAATCTTTCTTTTTCAAATCCGTTAAATTAATACCTAACTTCCTTTACAAAACAAGAGACTAAAAGTTAATATCTAATCTTCTGCTTTTCTTGTGCTCTTTTCTACTTTTTCTTCCAGAATGAGTTCAAGAAATACACTGTACGTTTCTCCATCTCTGAGTTCTTTGTGGGGGCTTTTTGTGCATTTTTGGTTTTGTTGTTTGGGGGGGCAACTCTATCACCTGTCAAAAATACCTATTCATATGGGAATTGTTGACCTTATGACATCAGGTAGGAAATTATGAAAGTTAAAGAAACCCACTTCCAGGACAGTAAGGTTTCCCAATATCAAGATTTTAAAAAAAAAAAAATCAAATGATGTAATGAATAAGTAAAGTTCATTGTCATATGGCAAGTTAATGTAGTGATTTCAGGTAGTGGTGCTTTAGAAGTCCTTGCTGCATACTTATTTCCTGGGTTTCTGCCATAAGGAAAATCCCTCTGTCTTCAGTAGGAATGGTGTCCGTGTAGCTGGAATTAGAGTAGGACTAGCTGTCTGTGGTAAGCAGTTTTCTTCATTATGAAAGTGAATCAGGAGAGCATAGAAGTTATGGAAAAGCTGTCATATCTGTCATTGCCTAGATGGTCCTGAACAACTTTTCTTGAGCTGCACTAGTGTTTCCTTGTCTAAGCCCAGCAAATGAAAATATCCTTGAAGACTGTTAGGAAGATTTCCTTGTTTCAGCATGCAGAAAAAATCATGACCTTTATTCAAGAGAGTTAGATAATCTCTAGAAGGGCAGAGCAACCAGCTTTATGGAGCTGTAACCTTAGGTTGTGTATGTATGATAAAGTAGAAAAGATTATTAGCTTTAGCATTACAGCAATTTTTATAAAGTTTCAGAATACTTCTTATTTTCACAATTGTCTGTGTGAGGTGTATGATGTGTTACAGTGGCTCACAGACACGCACACTAAAGCTATTTTTATCCTCACTTAGGTGTTTACTAGCCTGGGCAATGCTTCTGCTAAGGTAGATAATTTCTGCCTTGAACACTCCTTTTGTAGCTGTGGCTGTTTCTTTATCTGCCAACTACTCCTCTGTATCGACAGAAATTATTTAGGTACAATCTCCAGTCTAGCTCTTTGAGGTGATTTTTTTTTTCTTTTGGTGGGGGAGTGTGTATATTCAGTTGGTCTAGACATGCAAAAGATCTTTTGCTTCTCAGTAGTGTTGAGTCTTGACTGACAGTGTTGAAAAAATGCATTCAGAACAAGTATTTCAAACTGTAACCTGAACAGTTTAAGTGAAGAGTGTGAAAACTGCAGAGAGATTAATTACAGCCCGGGGTGCCGTGCCACCCTAAGAGTGTTAGAGGCCTAATGGAGTCAGGGGGAGAAGTGGGAATGATTCAGGACACCTGAAGCTAAATGCTGCTTTGAATCTTCCCCCAGACTCTGCAAGTTGAACCTTCCTACTCTACAGCTAGCTTTTGCATATTCTCATCCCTTCTCTGGGTTAAAATTTTAAAAAGAAGGGTTGGGGTTTGCATTTGGGACTTTTAATTTATTACAGTAATTTTTGAAATGCTCTGCTCAATGAACTTTGAGTTCTCATTAATTTACATTGAAAAAAAATCCTAGCAGAATTTCATACCCTGGTTATTGTCTAAAATGTATCAGATTAGTTAGTCCCACGTGCATAAATTAACATTTGATGCCACTGATAAGAGCACTGTTACTTTTATTAGTGTTATAACTTTTAACTTTTTCTTCTGGCATTTTTTTCTCCGTAGTACACTATCACATGATTAGAATGATTTTTGTATACAGTGCTATGTTTTGGCTCCAAGGAGTATAAACCCATTAGGGAATCATCATTATTTATTAGTAGTTTATCATAGACTTCAGGCAAATTGTTGCCCTAAAAAGTTGAATTCTACTGTAGTATAGTCATATGTTAAAATGAACATATTAGTTTGCAAATTAAAGAATAAAATTGTTCTTCCCGTGTTGCTGCAACTCTGCATATGATATCAATAAACATTATGGTATTAGCAAAATAGAAGGCATAATTGAGCTTTCATGATCAAAATGGATGCAGTACTGAGTAATCCTTAAAAATAGAATTTTTTTTAATAGAATACATTTTATTAATGGAGAGAAAGGAAAAGGATCTGGATACTGCTTGCAATATATACATTAATGAAAATAATTATCTTTTAGCTTTTTTAGCTTTGCTAAAGAAAAAAATGCTGTCAACCCCTTGAATCAGCTGTATATTAGATTTAAAAAGTCATCTCTCAGTATTTCACAACTCTACACTCCTGCTTGTTGAGGGAAAAACAGGAGAGGGAAGCATGTTTACTAAGATGGATGAAACAGCGCTAGCAGCACCTATAATACCTCAAGCAAGATCTGATTTGCAGAGGCATTTGGAAGCACTGGCTAATCAAGGAGGCAGGTAGGGAAGGATCCTGTCCTTTTCTCAGGGTTAGATCAATACAACATAGTCACAAATAAGAGGATAGTACAGCTCCTTAACTGTTCATTTTCTAGGCAATCTACATACAGAAAAAATTCAGAAAGCTACTTTTACCTATTGAGAGACTTTCAGTTGCAGTGGCTGATTTATTTTTTCCCCTCAATATTTTTTTTGTCACAAATGAAACTCTCTTTGTGAGAATTCATTAGCTTCACTTATAATTTTTTTGTGGGAAAATATGAAATTGCACAGTGATTTTGGAATCATTTGGATTGAAACCAGCTTCTCAAAAATTGCTGTAAAATGGGAATTGAGGTCTGATATTTTGAGCAGATGGAAAAAGTATATTGAGGAAAATCAGGTTTAACCTGGATAGGAAACACTAGAGAAAAATCTTCAACCTGAGTATGCCCTTGGACGGTTTGTTTCTTGCCAGTCTTAAAAGAAGAACCTTATAAAAAAACCCAAGCAAACAAACAAATTCAAACCAGACAAACAACAACAATAACAACAACAAACTGGTAGAAATGGATAAAGAGCAGGCAGCACAGTAGAAAAGTGAGAAGTCTTTAGGTTCTGTAGCAGTCCAGGAGATGAGCCCAAGTGCTTGTTACAAACATCAGTAGCAGCAGACAAAGTAATGGTTGATGGCAATCATTAAGGGAGCTGGACTTCAGAACCACTATATTTAATATCAGGAGCTAGGCCAGTCTTTTTTTTTTTTTACTTGCTGGGCTAAGACTCTTTCAGAGCCTGAAACAGATGGAGGGAGTACATCATGAGCAGGGTGTTTCAGGGGAGAAGGTTTTTTTTTTTTTGGTGGGAGACACACACCAGGAGATTTGGAGTTAAAAACACATAGATAGAAAACAAGTAATGAGCATAATGAAATAATTACGTAGCTTCTATTTGTCAGCAGTGAGTATTTCACTGCAGTGTTGTTTGCACATCACTAGAACACTGGTATATGCTGAAACTCAACAGCAGAAACTTTATTCACTATAGGATCTGACACAGAAAGTCTCTGCAAGATGGGAGGTTCAGCTTTTATCTTTTATCACTGAAGACTTGTCACAGAAAAAGATATGTAAGCCTGAATTATGGCATTTAATCATCTTTCATGTACAATCATTTGAGGGAAGAAATATTAATCAAGATGAGCTAGAACACCACAATATAACTTTCAGAAATTCTGATTTGCCTTCCATCAACTTATGGGCTCCACTAATGGAAACAGGATGATTTAGGTGACTAAAGTGGTTAGGCACCTTATTACTATTGAAATGGTATAAATTAGGTGCTGGAATACCTTAATTCCTTTTCGTCTGTCATCTTTACTAAGGAAGGATCACAGCAGTTACAAGGAAGTGTCATAATGAGCTCGTATCTGGATTTTGAAGTTAGGTAAATGCTATTCAATCACAGTCAGTAAAACTTCACTATTCCTGCTCTGACCATCATTAAAATCTTGGATAAGAATCTACTAACTGGGGCTCGATTGCTCAGCAGAGACACTGCAGAGGCAGTATCTGCTATGAATTAACTATACAATTGCTAGTTCTTGCTAGGGATATGACCTGAATTGTCAGGAAAGCCCCAGTGCTGCAATGCATAAACATGCAGTGAAAAATTTGTGTTGTGGTACTTGAAAAGAGGATGTGAGGAAAGGGAGATCTCTATACTCTCTACCTTGTCTTTTATATGCCACTGTGGTTATTTTGTATGCAAGAGATTTGTATGCCAGGGTGCAGTGATCCGTTGCCTTGCCTCAACTACCTGTCTAGAAAACAAGAAAACACCTCATGGAGAAGAAGCTACTTGATGCCTTGAATACAGATGATGTGCACAGAATATTTAAATCTCGTCCAAGTTTTGTTTAAGATTCCATTAGGATGCAGTTGTGAATGAGCTTCTTTTTGCATATGTAATTAGAAAGCAGAACAGATGGGAAAGGCATAGTTTAAAGTGATGTGTTCATTAAAATAACCAAAGCTGGAAAGTGTTTGTTCCTCAACAGTGGATTCAGGATATGAGACTCCTCAGGCTTATGACTTTTTTCCCCCTGCATTTTGAGTTTGACAACTGTGAATGACAACGAGATCTCTTTTGCATCATTTTTATTGTTAGATATCACCACTGTTCCTAAGGGCGGATTGATTGTTCATTCCTTCATTCCCTCATATGTGGTTTGTGCTCAGTTAAGATATACTGGGAAGCAGTGGGTATTAAGAAGCAGACACTACATCAAGGGATTTATTTTAATTGCATTTACTGTAAGAAAGATCTATTGGGATTTAAAAAATAATATAGTGATTTTAATGTTCTTGTAAAAAAGATCTGTGCGGACTGTATCCTGATAACTACTGTTATCCCTTGGGTTATTTCTACTTTTAACTTTAAGGTTTTTAAATGAAAATGAAATAATTTTAAGAAATATAATTAGAGTTTTTTTGTACACACACACACATACACAGAGTCTATTTTTTTACTAGAAGGAAAGTCTTCTAAAACTAGTCTCACAATGTACAAAACATATATGCTAAAGAGAGTAAAGGCTAATCCTTACTCTCCCCACCAAAAAACAGACGACAGGTTTTACATAATTTAAAGACATGAAAAGTTTACTTTATCAGAGAGTTTAAGCCACACCAAGGGAAGACAATGTTAAGTACCACTAGAAATCAGTAGATCTATTCTCAGGGACTTGTCATGGACACTGGATAGGCTGGTGTGCTACTTCAGCCTTTCAGCAGTCAAGATTAATGCTGATGCTGACCTCTCTATAGACTTAGAGCTTTCAGCTCTTCTCCTACCCATGTAAAATGAGTTTTTATTAGATGCATTTTATAAGGAACTTAGAACTTCAGGGCTTACTGGACCCTTGCGGCACCGCTAGGAAGCTGCTGTTGAAACTCGTGGGGAGGTAGGACATAGGTTGGATCTAATTTGTCATTTTTAGCAAATATTGGTCTGATTTGGGGTAAATTCTAATAGTGAATTCTAGAGAAGAAGATATCTAGTCACCATTTCTGTTGCCTTCTTCTCTGTGATATTTAACTTTTTGCAAAATAAATATAGGTAATTTTAAATAGAGGGTGACAGATGGATAGAGGAAATAAACCAATTCATGCTGTTTACGATAAGGAAATAAATGTTTGCCCATACCAATATTGGGAAAAGATTGTTTCAATTAGAAGTGAAGCCCTGTATGAGGATAAGAAGCAGCTTGAAGTGCAAGGTCTTTAGTCATCCAAGACTTCTGTATATGCGTAACTTTTCTCAGTGTGACTAGACCCACTCAATGCTATAATATTCATAGAATCATAGAGGGATTTGGATTGGAAAAGACCTTAAAGATCATCTAGTTTCAACACCTTCTACTAGACCAGAAAGCCTCGTTCAACCTGGCCTTGAACATTGGCAGGAATGGGGCATCCGCAACATCTCTGGGTAACCTATTCCAGTCTCACCACCCCCACAGCAAAAAAATTTCTTCCTAACATCTATTCTAAACCTACCCACTTTCAGTTTGAAGCCGTTCCCCCTTTTCCTGTAACTACTTGCTATTGGAAAACATCTCTCTACATCTTTCTTGTAAGCTCCTTTCAGGTACTGGAAGGCCTCAATTAAGTCACCCCAAAGTTTCTCTTTTCCAGGCTGAACAATCCCAGCTCTCTCAGCCTGTCTTCATGGGAGAGATGCTCTGAGCATCCTTGTGGCTTCTTCTGGACTTGCTCCAATATTGGGGGCCCCAAAGCTGAAAGAATTTTATTTGCTCTAGGTGAAGTCTTTATCTACAATGTATAATAAAATGGACAGAGGAAGACAAGGCAAAAAGGAAAACTGCCATTGATGTCCTACTTAGGTATAATGGTGACGAACAGTGCAGGCAGATTTATTCTGTTTAGAAGTTTGGGTCTCTTATATGGTTTTATTTATTGTTTACTGTAGAAAATGGCTGCCCGTATTTTCTGTGAAGTGCAGTAAATGAATGATCTCAGTATTTCAAAGATTTCCTTTTGGTCTTGATTTACCTTTTATGTAGTAGAATGACAAGCAATGTCTTGGAAAATAGCGAGGTATCAAACAGTATTGATTTCATGCTATTGCAGTGACCTAGAAAGTGTTATTTCTCATTGAAAGATTTTGTTGTGTTTTCCCCATACAAATAAGCAGATTCAAACTCTAAGAATGTTTTAGGTTATTATTCGGTGTTTAAATAGGCATATTTTGTTTTCTTGCTGAAAGGCTATAGAAATATTCTATGATTAGATTAAAAAAACCCTTTTACAAGTTCTTAGCCTTTTGAATATAGTTTTATGTCTTCTGAGTAAGAAGTCATACTGAGTGTGTTTTTCAGTAGTTTGGTCAGTCTGAAGTAAGAGCACATCATATGATTTTCTGTAGCTTGTTTTGAAAATAAAGCTTTATGAAATCTTTCATAGCCCCCTTTTACCACAGGTGTGCTCTGTCTGGCTTTGCTGATTAAGACTTGTAGGCTTTTATGCACAGAAAAGTTTCTTGGGTGCTCGGAAATATGTGGGCCACATGCTCAGTGTTGACTTTACTTTTGCTGAACTTGCAATTTTCTGTTTAAAAAGGTTCATGTACAGTCAGTCTTGCTCAAGTTGGAACGAGTTGCCTTGTTTGTGGTGTAGAGTATCCAGTAGCCGTCTTGGTGAAGTTCACTTAATCAATTGTTTTGGGTGCTGAGTGGGTGAATATTCGTATCAAATTCTGGAATAGCATAAAAATAGGAGGTAGATATTGTCTGCAATTGATTTTATTGCATCTTTACTACCAAAAAAATTCCATAAATGCTCCTTACCCTGTTAAGGAAAGTGAACTGTATTATATGCATCTGTTTAATATCTTTAAAACATTTTTTAGTTATAATCTATTTCTATTTGTAGATCACAATGATTTTATAGTATACTGTAGCATTTGTCATTAAAAGGCAGTACATGAAATAAAGGGAGCATCATTTGAAAAAACAAGTATCAAATGCCTTTTTATTCTTCCATAATAAAAAGTGCAAATAATTAATGCAATAAAATTCAGAATATAGCCTTTAACCATTAAAAATGAACTCTTTACACCAAGGTACAAATAATAATACTGAATAACAATTATTCAACACTTTTTATACGGCACTGCAGTTTCAGTACGACATAACGCCCATTGAAAACTACTAATGTGCTGTCACTTTTCTGCTTCCTTAAAGATAATTCATTATTCTGTCATAATGTATTGGCCATAAAATTAAGTGCTTTTCAAAAATAATGCCATATTGTGGAAATCAAGTTTGATTTCCAAATTCATCACCCCTTTAAAAAGGCAAAATGTGTTAAATATATTATTTGTCAGTAAATCTTCTTTTCCCAGTCCATTATCAAACCAACTTCTGCATCCCAATTAAGAAGCTGGGTTTTACTGAACAAAATATTAAATGATATGCAGAGCTGTGAGCATGTGCACATTTCTGGGAATGGGAGATTTTTGTGCCTTGTTAGAGAGGGTGGAGACACAAATATACTTAAATTCTTCCAGTGAATTCAGGGTGTTTGCAAGATTTCAAGGGAAATTTGTATATAATCCAATATTTTCATAACTTATTTAGAGCATGCACCAGAAAAAAAAAAAAAAGAATCCCTGAACCAATAGAGGTGTTATGTGTATCACCAACAAAATGAACAAAGTCACCTCCTTGAAATTGCACAGCTTGATGAATAAAAGGGGAAGAGGACAATTCTAATTGATATTCACAGGTTGCTTCTGGTGAATGGCTGAGGTCTGCCCTCCCACTCAGACTGATCACCGTTCCCTTACCATGCTGGTGTGCTAAGCAGCACATTTAGCTGTATTCCAGCAAGTTTCTCCTTCATCCCTTTTACTATTTATTTATTTACTTACTTGGAAAAGCCAGAAGGCAAATATGAAACTGAGATATGAGATAATATTGTTTGCTCCTCTTTGCAATATTGACTAAAAGTCTTGTTTCTCACTTATTAGAAATCATTATAGGGCAGACTGTCTTGCAATACTAGTGTTTCCATCTCCTGGCCTAGATTGTGACTATTGTGTCATATATCTCTATCTTTTGTAAAGCGTTATGTGAAAAATGCTTTCTGGCTCTTCTGACATAAAAAACAAATAAACAACATCTCCTGCCCCCCCCCCAAAAAAAAAAAACAAACAGAAAAACACCCCAAAACCTGAGAAAAGGAATGTTAGCACTCACTTTTTTCCAAGCTTTTCAATGAATTTGTAGGAGAAGACTCTTTGAAACCTAGTCGTAATTTACAATGGATATGTTTATCAATTACAGAAGGCCGGTCTTATCTCAGTAATATGAATGTACTAAATGAAGAAATTATATCCTATTATACTTAAATGTATTTTCTTTTAAATATGCTTAACACAGTCCCCTGGTTTAATGTAAATCTCCTGCGTAAATAAAAAGTATAAAAAATGTAACATCTATTTGAGCCTTCTTAAAACTATAGTAGGTCATCCTACTTCAACAATTGCATTGATGAATGAAAGTTTGAGTGATTTATTAGCTTTGTCTTTCATAATAATTTTTAAAAATGTTCACATTTGAACCTATTTTTTTTCTGTAGCCACCAAAGTGTTTTTTTACAAAGATAGCTTCTGTACAGGCACAGCTACTTATCCTTTGTGTCCTATCAGCCTCAGATATGTCAGCTGGATGAGGATGTTAGGATAGGGAGAGAAAACGTCATCTCTGCTATAATAACGAGTATGTAAAGATAACTGCTCCAATCTCCATGTATAGCAATTATAAAGAAGCTGTTTTCTATTTTAAATTAAATTACCATTCTCTGCAAAAATAGAGCTAGTTTGAATTTGGGAATGTGTGGGAATACTTTTTCCTGCAAGTGCTTTTCAGTAAGGGTGTTTGTGTGGTTTTGTTTGTTTGTTTTAAAAAGCATTTACTGATTCCCTACAGCTGAAGTATCCTGTTTACTTTGCTGGGGAGTGCAGGGAGAAAGCATCTGTTGTAAATCTTAAAAAAAACTTACAAATTCGATGTCAATGGTGTAGTGCTACTCTTTTAATTACAGTGAAATCAACCTCTTATGACATCAGATCATCCTGTTGATATCACAACATTAAAATGTCCCATGACCTGCAAACGTTAACACCTGTAGCAGCTGAATAATTTTTAGAGTTGCCTAAGACTGAAGCAATGCTGCCGCCTAATGATGGGAGTATACAAGATGCAGAGTTTCTTGCTTGGCAAGCAGGCTAGGTTTGTGACATCAATTGAAGCCTATAATTGAAATTAAAAGCAACAAAAATTGGCCCATGGACTAGACAACATGATTTGATGTTGTGCCAGGACATTTATTTGGTTCAAAGTTAAAAGCAAAAAAAAGACCCTGTAAATCACATCACATTGTTTTTTGTGTATTAGTGTCTGTGTGATATTCCAATTTTTCTCTGTATTGATATATAGGGGTTTTATTATTTCATGTATTGCCTAATACTTATCATTATAATATCTATCTTAGAAATTTTATTGTTCTTTGAAGAATCCTACTACAGTTTTCCATTGAGTATTTTTATTTCTGAAGAATAAGAAATCGCATTAATGTCTCAATACTACTTTTATCTCTGCATCATTGGCCATCTTTATTTAGAACAGTTTAATGTAATCTAGTGGCTGAGAAGAATATTGTTAATAGTATTACTGTCAAGTTAATTCATAGACCCATAAAGAGCAATAACACTTCTGTAAGGCATCTGCCAGTGTAATCTGTGACAGCTTGTACAACCAGCAGATCAAAACTTTATCAAGCTCTGCAGAATCTGTTCCTTTCTCAATTCTTCTAGTAGATCTTTCAGTTTGTGCAGTACAGTGAAACACAGGAAATCATAAAACTTGCTCTTATTTTCTCATGTGTTATCTATATTATCTTTTTAAATTGAAATGCTATTGAAAAGGCATACAAAATCCAACAATTGTTATTGATTTGTGCCAACTTACTCTGACAAAGGACTGCATGTCAAATTGGTCAACCTTTGAACAATTATTATTTGGCAAAACCTCATAAACAGTAATTAAGGCATTATAAAGGCATTGATTGGTTTGTAGGCATCCCCTTAAATCATTATAATTATATCAAAATATGATTAAGGCAACAGAGTTAATGTACTTAAAGGCTGTGCTAATGATTGCTATGCATATTTTTAAAAATGGGTAATCATTTCTTTTATATACGTTCTAATTGTTTTAGGTATTATATTCCTCTCAGCTGGGCTGCCTTCCAGTAATCAGCATCTTCACAATGAGTTCACTTCAAAGTGAATGTTTGAGATCTAAATCTCTCTTCTGTTTCAACCCAACAGGTGCAGGAGGTTGGTCTCCATCTGACAGTGATCATTACCAATGGCTGCAGGTGGATTTTGGGAACAGGAAGCAGATCAGTGCTATTGCAACTCAAGGCAGGTACAGCAGTTCTGACTGGGTCACTCAATATCGGATGCTCTATAGTGATACAGGGAGAAACTGGAAACCCTACCACCAAGATGGAAATATCTGGGTGAGTAATTGGTGTAAAATGGAAGCATATACTGTAATGATGTTGACTGACTGTGTTGTTAGAAACTCTACGCCTCATACAACTCTTCAGTATTGTTTTTTTATGAGGACAGAACAGAGCTTTGCTCAAAACACAGTGTTGCAGCTGCTGCCAGGAGGGCTATCCTCAAATTAGCGAAGCCCGTTTTGGGATGATAGTATCTAGCAGAACAGGCAGATATGTTTTGGCTGTTGATATTCCTCAATGAGTCTCTTATGCTTTGCCTTTTCCTTCTCTGCCTTTTCTTTTTACTAGTTTCACAGAGTGAGAAGCAAAAGTGGTTTTGAAAAGCCTGCTGTTAAACATAACATTTTGGAAGGCATTTTCTTCTTTGTGTGTACATGTGCTGGACAGCAGTTTTATCATGTATGTGTTGTTTTCTGTATAGGTGCTACAGGAATGTGCTGGTTTGGGCTGGGACAGAGATAATTTTCTTCACAGTAGCTAGTGTGGGGCTATGTTCTGGATTCATGCTGGGAACAGTGTTGATAATTCAGGGATGTTTTCCTTACTGCTGAGCAGCTCTAACACAGCCTGAAGGCCTTTTCTGCTTCTCACACCTCTCTGCCAGCAAGTATGCTGGGAGTGCACAAGAAATTGGGAGCGGACACAGCCAGGATAGCTGACCCCAACTGACCACAGAGATATCCCATATCATATGGCTTCATGCTCAGCATATAATACTGGGAGAAGAAGGAAAGGGGGAGGTTTGGATGACATTTGTGTTCCCAAGTCACTGTTACACGTAATGGAGCCCTGCTTTCCTAGGGATGGCAGAACACCTGCCTGCCTGTGGGAAATGGTGAATGAATTCCTTTATTGCTTTGTTTGTGCATGTAGCTTTTGCTTTACCTATGAAACTGTCTATGTCTCAACCCATGAGTTTTCTCACTTTTACTCTTCCTGTTCTTTTCCCCATCCCACTGTGGGGGAGTGAGCAAGCAGCTGTGTGGTGCTTAGCTGCTGGCTGGGGTTAAACCATGACAAGGGATATTTATGCTATAATAATTTTAGGAAAAAGCATATAATTTGGTTTTGGTTTTTTACATTTTTCATGGATATACTGCTAATTTCATTCTTGCTGAAAATGGTAGCCTTCCATTTTGCTGACAAAAAAATGATAGCTATTACCTAACAAGTCTATCCTCATAGCATTTCTTTCAGATGATACTCTTTTTCAAAAATATACTTTGAAAACAGCAAAATGCTATCATTCTTTCTGAAATCAAATTAAGTTGATTAGCCATTATGTCAAAGCAGACAAGATTTAACATTTTGCTATTTTGGAGTCACTTTTTTTGCCAGCTGCTTCTTTTATTAAGGTCTGCTATTAAAAATGAATGTCAAATATAGAGCATAAGGTGAATGATTTTATCTGTATAAGAGAAACTCAGTTAATATGTGGAGTACATAGAGTCAGTCATTTTTTTATTACAGTATTGATTTATTGAAAAAACCTCCTCTGTGTGCCAGATAGGATTCTGAAAGACAGAGAATTTAAAGCTGGGGAGACAGACAACACTGAAAGAAAACACTGGATGCTGCTTTAGATTCCATAGAACTTGGTGGTATGAATGTTTTTCATCAGGGTAGGGGAGAACTTCTTCTTAAGGTTTACAAATAGAAAAAGTTTCTCTTTTGAGGTCACTTAGGTATATAAAAATACCTACAGCATTTAGTGTTTCTATTATCTTAAATGTATAAAAGCTTCAGCAACTACTATTGAAATCACCAAGAATGAGAGAGGATTATGCAGCTGACTGAGTGAATGATATATAAAGCAGAACAGTTGGGCTGAGGAAAAAATATATTCTTAAAACATCGAAGGGAAAATCTTTCAGTGACGTGTGGTTCAGTTGACTTAGTCATACCTGTGATTGCTTGTTTACAAAGTGGACACTCACTCTCTGAGTGAGAGCTTTGTAGCAAGTCTTTATTCTTATATCATCACTTAATACGAAAATATTCATATATACGACATTTTCTTCATGAAACCATGTTTCCTTTTTTCCTCTTTATTGGCAATTCTGTATTCTTGGTGGATTCAGGGGGCAAACTGCTGGTGTGTTATTGACCATTGACATCACTTGCAAAAGTGTGTGATGAGCCATGCAGGTCTGCTACTTCTATTTGGAATGTTAAATCTTTGGGATATACTCTAGCAATCTGTTTGTGACAGTACTGCCATTGCTCATGTCCTGAAATTTTTACCCAATACTAGAAAAGCAGTTTAAAAGAACAAGTGCTTACCAGCTTTCTTTTTAAGAATAAAGGCGAACTATTAGAAAAAAACCCAAACAAACAAAAAGAAACTAGGGGTCTTGACTCTACTTCTAACTTGCCTAAACCAGCATTTTTTTCAGTGGTTAAATGATGCCTAAGCTTTGGTTTAATATTGGAAACCCTGTGTTTATTAGTTATTAGTAAATCTTAGTAAGTTGCCAAGATAGGGGAAGTACCTGAGCATGGAGAAATTCTGTTGTACTGTTGTAGTAGTAGAGTTACAAGGAGATGGGCTTTCTTGATGTGGAAATGGGATGGTGCAGAATTTCTCATCATCCTCTTTGTGTCAATTTGTACAAGAAATTAGAAGCAGCAAAAACTGTGAGGGACAGATCGGATAACACAAGCCAAGCATCCATCATTGGCAGTTTAAACTCATCAAGTCAGATTCTTCCTGACTGAAATGACTGTGATGATCTTAAAAATATCATATGATTCTGGTGGCCTTGGAAATCCTTCTGAAAAGAATTTCTTCTGTTTCTTTGGATTTGAACCTTTTGAAAAATTTATCCACATGAGAAATATGCTACGTAGCCTTTGTTTAATGTCCCCCTTCCATCATTCCTGTGCCTGAGTGTTATGGTTTTCTGACAACTGTAAATTTAAAATTAAAGGCAAAAGCAAAGAAAAAGAGGAACAGAGAAGTGCAGAGTTCAACAATATTTAATACTAAAGTAGTTATGATAGCACATGATACAGAGGACAAATATGGTGGGGGAAAAAAGGAAATAAAAATAAAACTAATTAGATGAATTGGAGAGAGAGAGCAAAGGAGAAATAATTTGCAATAAAAATCTAGTTAGGAAAAAACATTGTAATCTGCATAAAAGGCTGAAGTGAACACCTTCTGTATGCTTTAGGCTGGGAGGAAAAGAAGTTCTGTAATTACCTCCTAAGTAGGAGAGAAATCAAAAGGCTGTTAGGAAGTCTGTGATGGGGAAAGTGCTTTCAAGGTGAATTTAGAGTAAGCTTCCCAGTGAAATAGATTTTCTGACCCCACCCCTCATGGGCTTTTGGATATTTTCAATTTTCATGAATTTTAATAAGATGAGTGGATGTGGCCTCTTTCCATAAAATGCCTAGCAACTGGAGAATTTTGATACACTCTCCTACCTCCACTCTTGTAGTCTGAGATTTTAATTTTGATGGGTCATGAGGTTTCCCTTCATATGTCAATCCACTGGGGCATTTCATGTACGCAATATATCTTTGTTTTGGTATAGGTGCTCATTTGGTTTCTACATCAATGCTATCTATTTGCCTAACAAATACCTACCAGAAATGATTCTACACATAATATTGTTTCTATTTTCTAACTCAGATATAGATGATGTAAATGTCTCACACTAAGGCATAATGCAAATATGCTCTATAGGTATAGTAAGAAAATGCTGACACTGAGACTCAAATTATACTCCTTAGTGGCACAGGATGAGCCCCTCTAAGATTGAAGCCTTTCCCAAAGGAAATTGGAAGATCCTTGTTAGAATTGAAGAGGTCCTATGAGGTATCATCTTCGAAAATCTGATTGCTCTATTAGAACTTGTTATCAGCTCTCATCCCTCTCATCCTCTTATTCTTGAGGATATCAAAATCAGGGTGATGAAGGAAAAAGTGTTATGGTAATTATGAGTTTAAAAATAATACTGATAAGAAAGGTGGAGTTCAGTATCTCTGTACATGACCTCCAAATTATATTCTGTACTTTACTCTTGTCTTCAGCCTCTGCAAACTTCAGTGGAGTTTCAAAGATTTAAACGAAATCTGATTTTTCTTGGTCCAGGTCTAGACTTTCTGTAATCAAGTGGCTACTGCATCAGTTGAAAGCAACAATGTATTTCTGATATTTTTGTTTGTTTTTGTTCAGTTTTAATTAAACTTCGAATGTATTATGCATAACATCTACTTTATTATTTTCATTACTGAAAATATATTAAGTGATTACACAGCTTTTACTATGAATAATGATTTTTGGAAAGGAATGTGATTTATCTACTGGATTTAAACCATTTTTTTAGGGGAAATAATCAGGAATCCAGCGAGTTAGGTGTAAAATGAATTTTGCATTTATCTGGGTATTGGGAAACAACTTACTGTTTGAGCAATACATTCTCTTAATTTACACAAGGAGAATTTATGTGGTTCTCCCTTGGTATTAAAGGGGCGATGTTGGTACAGCACAGAGGATTCAGCTTGCATGGGAAAACAAGCACTCAGCATTTCATACTATTTTGCTGTAGTATTGTGCCAAAACTCATTGTGAAAGGAAGCGCAGGTGAGCTGGACAATTAACTTTTTCAAGTGGTGTGAGATTTCAGGTTCTTAATACTCTAGAATGCCTTTGGAAACACCAACCATCAGGCAGGCCTAAAGTAACATTTAATGACTAGGTAGATATAAGACAGTCATATCCAGCTTTACCTAGCTGAAATTACATGGGAGCTATCTGCTCAGAATTTCTGTTCATCTTGCCATGCTATTTCTGGTTAGATTATTCAGAGAAAAAGTTGCAAATCTTACTGCATTCCCAATTGCCTTCCACCTGCTCTACAGAGCAACACTGATAGCTAACCAAGGACTTAGTGCATACATCTTAAGGTACAATGATTTGTGTATAGCGACTACAAGTGAAGAAGAATAATTCTAGCATACACCCACTCTGTTAGGACATGAAAGAATTATTTGCTTTGTGAAAACTGTCACTGCTTTTTCCCCAAGAATCAACTTACTTCCATGGCCCTAAATTAAATATGAATGAAAAATTAAATAGTTCTTGAGTGTCATATTTAACTCTTTGCAATTTTTTGTGGTTACTCCATAAGATCTCAAGTGAAAACTTACTGCTAGGTTAATGGGCTTATGGGCCTCGATTTTTTGTCTTTTTTTTTCTTAAGTACTTGTATTGAATTATGTTATCTTATTAAAACAAATTAGTTTATGTGACATTATACTGATTTGTAGTTATGGGAACAATTACAAATATGAAATGTGATTAGAATGGTCTATGACCTGCCATTTGTTGTTGCTGAGCTGCTATCAAAATATCACATATTGTGCAGACCTATTTAAACATGACAAAGTGGTTTGGTGTATTAATCAGTGCAAAAGTTTTGCCTAGTGTTTATAGTAAGGCCCTTAGACTTTTGGGAATTTTGTTTTCTATCTAAGAATTCCCTGACTTGTCCTGTCTGGATGGACTTTTTGTCTAGAATCTTGCTGTCTTCTTAGCAATGCCTGCAAGGTGAGTGGTGTCATATTTACTGGCTGCTCTTAATTCTCCACGTAATTTATTACTAGAAACAAACTTTTTTTTTTTTTTTAACTTTCTTTCCATGTTGGAAGGAGAAAGAAAATCTCACTTTTCTCCTGTATGTCTTTTATTAACATCATTATGCCTTTGCTTTGCCCGGATGTTATGTCTCTGAGTCCCTGTCTCCCATCCCTTTAACTTAAAAGATCATTCCATTTACTTGCCACAGCCAATATCACCTTAATGGGTCTATTGAGCGAATGAGGTATTGTAAGTCCCGCCGAAGTCAGTAGATCTCAGCACGTAGTGGACACTGCTAACCTACACATTGAGACCCATGACTGAAAAGGGTATGGATACGGCAAAATATTACTTTTTCTGTAGTAAAGCGAAACTCACTTATAGATCTAATGTAACAGTCTCCACTAGGATGTCAAAAATATAATAAAGTGTTGATAGGACACCTTTAGAAATTCAGGCAGTTGCTGAAAAGGAATTTTTAGAAACCCTGAAGAAAAGAATGTTACAGATAAACATCAGTGCAGTCCTGATGAAGCCTGTTCCCTAATCTACTCTTCTCCATGTGGAATCTGTTAAGAGAAACTGTGTAGATTTTTAATGCATTTAGAGGAACACACTTGGGGTTATCTGAAATATCAGGGCAAAATATATCTATTCTGAATGCTGTCACAGCCACAGACTGCATTTGTGTTAAAATGTTAGAAGATCTGATAGCCTTTAAATGTTGGAATACTAAGATTAACACCAAACTGTGCCAAACAGTAATGTTACTTTAAAATACTGACTTTTCTGAAAAACAAAAATAGATACATACTGGGCTCTAATTAATAATTTATTTTATATGTGAAGCTATATCCTGACTATAAGACCTTCTAAGCATATTTTTCTTTAAATCCTTGAAATCACATTTTTTTTTTTTGCAGGAAGAAAGACCTTTTATGCTATTTTTAGCAGAAACAGGGATTCATGAGTTTGCTTATACCTTTAAATAACATTTTTAAGGGAAAATAAACCGACATTTGGAAATTGATTTCATCACATCGACAGTTATTATTATTTTCAATTTAAGCTGCGACTCCTGTTACGAAGAGAAAGATTCTATAGTTGTATTAGGCTATCTCCAGAGGCACAAGCAGAACTATTTTAATCTGACACAGAGTATGTCCAGTAGATAGAAGACAAAATTCCTCCTGGTGTGGTGGCAGACAGTGTCCAAGCCCTCCCTTAATTCTGTGCAAACAATTAAAATAATAAAAATTGGGATAACATATTAGAGGTTTGCAATGTAATCTGCTAGAATGTTTCTTTCTAAAGGATTATTTTCTAATCTGTTGTTTTTAGCCTGAGGGCTACTTGTCTGTTTATATTAAACCATCAAATTTTAAACACAGATTTCTAAAGGCAGTCACCTAAATCCGTTTTTTAGCTCTCGGATGGCTTGGTTTTCAAATACCTTAGAGTGTCATCATCCCTCAATGAATACAATGCACAGGTCCTCAAGCCAGCCCAAAAGACTACATTGTGTGTAGTCTTAATCAGCTCAGCTCTGACAATAATCATAGTCATGATTTCATGGCATCACATCTAAGCTAACAAATCTTTTAAGGCACTTTTTGTAGTTCATGCTTAGCACCAAAACCCCACTAGCTGCTGCACTGGACTTGCAAAACAGCAATGCTTCTAATTCTCAGCTGGTATGTACAGAGCTGAGTGCATCAATAGTCTCCTAAAACTCCTAGCATAGTTATCTACATTGCCCTTAATCCCTTCTAGGAAGCCTGAACTCATGCTTAGATGATAGAACCAGGGGTGAATTTTCAAAGTTTTTAAATTTTTACAGGGTTCTCTATTAAAACATATTTGAATGTCTTGATTAAGTCTACTGAATGCGACTAAGTAAAATGGACTGTAGCGATTTCCTTGCTGTTTGTCAGCCCTCCTGTTTGGCTACCGTGTATGAATATATCAAGGAATTTATGTTACTCTTAGTATAACAGAAGGGCAGCATATGACTAAAAGTCTGCTTTAGGACACTTCTATTGTTGACAGACATGGATTTTTAATTTTTATCATATATTGGATAAAAAGTCAATCTAAAACAGTGTAGCTAATGTTTCATTTGATAAAAGTATGGTTAGAAATAAGAGTTCCAGTGATCTCCACAGATGTAAAAAAAAATCCAAACAAGTCATATTTGACATGCCTTAAATTAGAAAATGTAAAGTTACAAATAATGAGTCTTGCTATTTCCTTAGTCATTAGGCTGTACTATGTTAAAATATTTCTGCAATGCATTTGACATACATAATACGTTTAACAAAACGAAGTGTAAGGTGATGCACCTGTGGCAATCTCCAGTATCTATACAAGCTGGGGAATGAACAGATTGAGAACAGCCCTGTGGAGAAGGACTTGGGAGTGCTGGTGGATGAGAAGCTGGACATGAGCCAGCAATGTGCACTTGCAGCCCAAAAAGCCTAATGTGTCCTGGGCTGCATCCAAAGCAATGTGGGCAGCAAGTCAAGGGAGGTGATTCTGCCCCTCTGCTCCACCTGGAGTGCTGCATCCAGCTCTGATGTCCCAAGCACAGAAAGGACATCAGCCTGTTGTAGCAGCTCTCCTGTGAGGAAAGTCTATAATAATTCTGTTTGTTCAGCCTGGAAAAGAGAAGGCTTCATGGTGACCTAATTGCAGTCTTCCAATAACAGAAGGCTCCTTTCTTCCTCTCACAAGAAAGATGGAGAGGGACTTTTTCCAAGGACATGCAGTAACAGGGCAAGAGGGAATAGCTTTAAACTGAGAGTAGGTTTAGATTAAATATGAGGAAAAAATTCTTTATGATGAGGCACAGGCACAGGTTGCCCAGAGAAATTGTGAATGCCCCATCCCTGGAAATGTTTAAGGCCAGGTTGGATCGAGCTCTGAACAACCTGATCTTGTAGAAGGTCCATAGCAAGGGGGTTGGAACTTGGTCTCTAAGGTCCCTTGCAACCCAAACCATTCTCTGATTCTATGAATACATTTCTATATATAGTTGTCTGTAGCAATGTCAAAAATCTGATCTGTCAAGGACTTTGTTAGTTCCTTCCTAGTTTTTTCCCCTTGAAACTCTAGCACAAGTTGCCCAAAGAGGTTGTGAGGGAGCTGGGCCAAACGATTTGAAGTTCTTTATAGCCTTTTTCATCCTGGGTGATGAACTCCTAACTCTTGAAATGAATAGGCAGATCAACTCTAATATATTCTGTGCTTTGATGCATGTGGATTTTGTTTCTGTTTGTAATTTACAGCTGCCTTCAGTTTTTGTAGTGAGATGTATTATAGAATATCCTTAAATATTAGGAACTTCAGATATGAGTTCTAACTTCAGGGCAAAACTCACCCATAGCACCAGCAACCTACATTTTCCTTTTAATAGTGCATTTGAAAAGTGATTTAAGCTCTGATCCATTAAAAGGTCCTGTGCCTAACTTCAAATGTTGAAATTAAAGCAGTAAAACTAAATCTTTAAAATTGAGTATACATGGCCAGAGAGCACATCCAAGTGTGTTGGTACAATACTTAGAAAATAGAAGCTATGGTCTTACTGAAATTCTTTGTACAGTAGCATACTACAGGTAATAAAAACTTTAGTTAAATGTTAGGCAGATGTAAAACAGAATTTGTTCTCAGTTTTCTTGTGCTTGGCCCTGACAAAAATGAAAAAATGTGTAGCTGTGGTGCCTCATCTGGGTGCTTATTTGATGGATTTTTAAAAAGAGTTTGTTATTTCCTTCATTAATTGCTTTCCTTAATGAATTAATTATTCACTAAGTATTGATTAATTAAATAGAAAGGCACTACTTTCAGGAGAACTCTTAAGATGAGGCCGGTACGCAGTGGAAATACTAAAATCCTTACACTTGGAGATGGTCATAGATGCAGCACTTTATTTTTCTCTACAATACGCTTTTTGAATAGTCCGTCAAGATTAGTCTTTGGCAGAATAGATAGGTTTGTGCTAATGAAAGAGATGGTTGTGGCAACTCTGATGAATCAAAGGCATTTTGCTGTATTAATTCTGTTGCCTGTGAGATGTGGTATGAGCAAAGCACAGCTTGTGAAAGGTTGTCTCCCGTTTGCCTCTTGGCTCATTAGGTATTAACTTCCCAGTGAAGATAAGCTTAACTACCTGGGAGCAAGTAATGGTTGAATCAACAATCATTCACTTCAGTGTAAATTTTTAGGCTTCTACATCTATGGAATTGTACCTTTTAGCCTCTGGTTCTCCCTGGAGAATTGGTACTTACTGACTGAAGAGACTGAGATTTGCAATAAAAAAAAGGTGAGATAATGCACCGTGGAAGGCTGACAATTAAAGACCAAGTGCCTGACTTCAAAATCACACAGTAGCTCAAGCAAGATTACAAAAAAGTATTTCCTTCACAAATACATGTGGTTAGAAGCCCCTTTAATGATAGAAAGTATACTCTTTCCTTTATGAAAATCTGTTTCCGTTCTTTTTCCTGGAATTGAAAAATAAAATTTTTAAAAAATATATATAGAAAGAAGAAAAACCCTACATTTCTTTAGCAGTATACAAACTCTGATCAGCTTGAGAGAAGAAATGCATTTTAAGGGGAAATTTAACAATGCTGGTGCTGATGCACTTCATGCCTGTGGCTGTATAGATAACTTCAGCTTGAGGGTTCTTAGTCTAACACCTTTCATAAGCGGTAAATTCACATCAAAAATATGAAGAAGTTAGACTCGGGCCAAGAAAACTCCCATGTGCTATTTATTAAAATTTCTTCTTGCCCTGTATTTTTTTATTTTTATTTTTTTTACCCTCAAACTCCTTAATATAGTTAGAAAATAGTAGATTGCTTATTAATGTAGATTATTTATTCAGAAAGGCATATACAGAAGCCCTTAACTTTTAGCTGGAACTTAATTCTTTTCAGGTTCAATAGAAAGCATGAGTAAAGTAAATATGTGCTTAACACTTTCCTGAAAAGTGTTACTTTTGTATCATCATAGAAATTGAGTTCTTGGTGTTATTTGTAATAAATTGTTTTTGTATCACAGAATTTGCTAAAAATAGTTCCTCTTCTAGTTGTGATAATATTTCTCACTACCTTTTATAGTGCATGTGCACATAGATTATGAGTTAATCTTTACTAAAACGTGTTTTAGTAATGGGAATAAAAATAATAAAAATAAAAAAATAAACTACATAAGTTTCTGAATTGCAGTACATAAATGTTAGATAGAACAAACATGTTCAAGTGAAGCATTACTGTGGATTAACAGTGCCATAATTCTAATTTCTTGTAGACAAAAAGAGGAAAACTTGCCTTAATTTGTTTCCAGTCTCTCAAATGTGTCTATCGCATTGCTTTTATGTACATAAATTTAACTAAGTTGCCATCATAGTAACTTACAAATCTATAATAGGATGTTTATTTGTGCAATTACAGGCAAAACTTGTTCATACTGATCTTTAAGTCCTGATGTGGAACCATTCCTCCCAATGCTACTTGACTTCAGCACAAAATTCCAAGACAGAGGAATAAGTCTTGGCTACTATAGCAATAAAGTCTGAGTATGCTGGGTGATATCAATTGTGATCAGCAGAAAATGCTAATTTTTCTTTTTAAGTATTTGAAGCAAAAGTCGCTGGCCATTCTGGATGCTGAGGGGTGTTAAATGCTAGTTTTAAGTAACATGTTTTCCACTGTGCTTAGCTAAAGTTAAAGAAGTGCTTGGTGAGCATTTGTCTGTGCATTCATCCTAATGATACTACCCAGAGGAAGAAGTTCTTCCTGTTTGGAGGAATAGCTCCACTGTCAAAATGCTAGGAAATAGTGTCAAAATCTTTGTTTTGCAAACTGGTTTTTCAAAGTATTATTCTGCCTTGCCTTGCAAAATAAAATCATCAATCAAAATTCTCTATAAAGCAAACTATAAGGTATAATATGTTTCTTACTCTCACATGCAGTCAACTGAAAATACTAGAAAAATGCTTATATAATGAATCACTATGATCCGAAATTTATTTTCTTGCTTAGATCATAAACTAAGTAGATATTAGGAGAAAGCCACTTAAGAAAAAGTAGAAAAGAGTATACTTCTAGAAAGAATAACACACAAACCCCTTTCCAGATCCAGCCAATTGCATGTACTGAATAATTTGCAAGGCGAAGTTCTTTTAAGCTTTAAAACATTGAAAGTGACTGGGAAGGGGATGAAGAGGAAAAATATTCTCTTCAGCTCATCACTTACTTGACCTTAGTTATTTCATTCTTTTGAAATATTTAGAAGAATGAGATCAGACTCTGATGTGTGACTTTGTTCCCTAGACTTTGTTACAGTATTTAGAATCTGAGTTATGGAAAAAGTTGATGCCAGCTGAGGATAGATTTAGGGTTTTTTTAAATAAAAAACTTTTCAGCTTTATTGGTCTGTATCATAGATTTATTGGAGACTGAGTACAGTTTTGTATACATACTTTTCCTATTCTCATCAAGACAGCTTCCTTAATTCATGATAGATTTTACAAAGTGCCAGAGAGACAGAAAAAGGGTGGAGAGGAGTTTGTTGGACAAACACACTCAAGATGTGCCTCTTTAAAATAGCATTTTTAAAGCTATAAAGAGTTCACATTCATAAATCAAGTAAGTCTCAGTGCTTCAAGAAATAAGGCAAAATTGCTGACATGGCACTGTAGTTAAGTTTTTGTAGCGCAAATGAGTTCAAATGCAATTGAGAGTGACTGTAACACAGACTTAAGGCTTTTGAGACTTAAAGATTATGATTACATTCCACTCAGACAATTTTTTTTTCATATAAAAAGGATGGGTCAGAGGTTCTGCAGCAGAAGTAAAGGACTAGGTTAATATTTAGCTAACAGTGAAGTAGTAAAGGCAGAGGTCAAATTCTCACAGTGTGTTGGGGGAAAGAAAACATATCAACAGTGTACCATGTTAGGCAACAAGACCATGAGAATTCTGCAGATATTAAATAGCTAGAACTTTACTATATGCAGTCTTAAAAAAAAAAAAAAAAACAAAACCAAAAAAAGTAGTGTTTAAGGGGAGAGGGGGTAACTCTGTTAGCCTCAAGTGTTTAATCAGTAGAAATAAGCCAGGAAAGAAAGGATTCCTGGTGCATGAGAATAGATGTTAAAAACAGACCTCAAGCTGAACTCTTGTTCATACTGTCTGTGTCAGGTTAAAAAAAAAGTACAAAAAAATACCTGAGAATACAAATAGATCAATAACAAGTGTTTGGTTTTGACTATCTTACTGGGCAACCTATTGATTAGATCTTTTCCCTATATTTCATTCAAGTGTGTGACTAGTGGAGTGCTTTTATTATTGCTTTTGTTGTTTAGCATGGAGTTACTGACAGATATGTTAGTTTGAACTGCCTTCAGATTTATTATTCTATCATTATTTTCAAGGTTAGGTTGATAGAAAACTATTAAATACTGCTCCCTTCACTTATGAAGACCCAAAGGTTGTTTATTCTTTCTCTGAGAGGAATGAATCAGAATAAACTCCTCTAGCTGATGGTGGCTCCAGCCTAGAGGTATTCTGTCACTTCAGAATAGACTTTGAACACCAAGAGCTCTATAATAAGGATTGTGCCCAGACATGACATAGGGATAAAACAAAGTCTTTGTCACTTTTCAGGACTTGTGTATCATAATTTATCCTGATATAGATTACCACAAGAAGTGCTAGAATCCTGTTTATATATAGCTAGATTTGCAATGTAAAGGTGGATTTTGTGTTTATTTTAGGAATTCTTGAAAACATAAAAAAATAATTCATGGCTTTCTAGTTCTCACACAGATAACATCTTTCCCATCTCTAGACTGCCTGATATGTGTAAGGAATATCTTGGGAGTGAAAGGAGAGATGAATACATAACCTGCTGATTCTTAGCATCTTTGGCTTTTTTATTAAAACTGGTGAATTAACATACCTGTTGTAAATCCTTTGACATACTATGCATTGGAGAGGAAGAAGTTCTTATTATATAGTAGTGAATACTCGCTTCCTCCGCATTAGAACTATAGCTGTAAAACTTGTAAAATCCAAAAATTATTGATTTAAAAAATATTTAAGTAAGTACTGTTGTCACAGTTTGAAGGTTGAAAACCACAGCCTTTGAAATCAGATTTAAAGACTAATTAATTTCTGAATAAGGAATATAGTTGTTAATATTGTAGTTAAAGTACACAATTTCTATTTATCTGAGGACTGCAAATTCTATACAATGGCTTTACTGAAAAACTACTTATCATATATGTATAATCAAAATATGGTGAATGTAAAAGGCTGAAGAGATGCAAAAGCTAAAGGAACAACAAATTTCTATCCTATTGGTAACTCATAAAAACATGCCATTGAATTCAGAGCAACTGGTTAAAATCAATCTGCCTACTGATAAAGGTAATAAAAACTGATTTTTCCACAACTTGTGTTGCCACTTGAAAGTGCAACACTATAAGAACTTTGTGTGTCAATATAGATCCACTCTCTGGAAGCATAAGAAACAGCAGAGATGCTTAAGAGGAAAGCATGACTTCCTCTTCTGAACAACACCTGACCCTGTGCCTGACCTACCAAGGCAAGGTAAAATTGTCACAGGTAAACAAAGCTTCTTTTTGATCACGGCATCTGCATAAGGACATCCTTTTTCTTAATTTGGCAATGTTTAATCTTTACTTTGTTTAGTTTGGTTTAGCATTTTGCTTTGTTTTCTTAGGTGGTATTCTTGCACACACTAGAGCCAGGGTCTCCTATCAATAAAATCTGCCCTTGATCTTTCCCCTAGTTTGATTCCACTTTCCTGTTGTCAAAACAAATTATGTTGGGTGCAGCATTGTCTGAGTACAATGTCATGAATTCAGTTTGCTGCCAATATTATTTTCTTGTGGCAATTTTCATTGACTTTTCTTGGTGTTTTTTGACATTCTCTCTGCTTTGAAAGTGAAGAGGGCCTTCACTTAGTTTGGGGCGTTTTTTGACTCCTCAGAAATCTTTAAGCACACCTTTTGTTACAGGGAAAGTGGCGCACAAAGAAAGAGAGGTCAGAAATCATGAGCAATTTCGTTCTAGTGTTTTGGTTTTCCTGGCCTGAATACAAGGAAACATTTCTACTTTTTTTTTTTTTTACCCCCCCCTTATCTCCTTTCTTCCAGCATTAAACTGTAATAAAATATATTCAAATAGAAAAGTTGACATTTTCAGTTTTGTGGTGACATTTACTGAATATTCATACATCATAAAGCCACCAGCTCTTAGTTGTTCTGAAGTGTGGTTGTAGACTTGGCTAGTTAGCATTGTCTCTTTACTCACTGAAAGCTGGAGCCCAAAGAACTACATGTTGTCATGCAAAGAAAAAGAATACTATTATAAATATATAGAAGATTTTAGAAATACATATATAGAAGATACAGTTTTCTGATATAGTGTTTGTGAAGATGTATGTCCCAGGTATCATTGTACCAATCCTGCAAAGCTTTGTTATATTCAAAAGGTAATATTTCAAACGTTTTATGTGCAAGACATGGTGGTTACTTCTGTCTGCCATTTTAAAAAATGAAAATCTTTGTATTAAGCTTTCTTTGTAAGCTGTGTAAGAATTTAGTTGTGAGATCTGAAGTTTGATATAAATGCAAATAAGAATATTTGAGTGCAAGTATGAACCTCAGCTTTATACTAGAAATCAGCTTTACATGTAGGAACAGGCTATAGTTCTCCAGAGTAGCACTTATCTTCCTTAATCATGACATTATCCCCTTCTTCCAGCAATTGTTTTGTATTACTCTCTGCACATCTTTTAGCCCATTCAAGAAATTAGTCTAAGGCCTTACACTCAGCAAGCCATAAAGTGACTGGTGTGTAACAAATGTATTGTGGAAAAAAATAATATTGTGGTATTCACCGCAGGTTATACAGAAATGCCTAATGCAGAAAGTAAGTTATAAGGACAGTGCAACTTTCAGAAGGTTTTAACGTGTGACCTGGAGAGTGAGAAACAAAGAGGCATTATTTTTTTCTCCCACTCTGTTCTTCGTATCAATCTCTGCTGCTTTCACTCTTCATTGTATATTATTGCCTCCTCATTTCCCCTGCCTCCACCTAGCAATCACAGTCAGTTTTTTCTTGGTCCATAGTGAGCAAACTGTGTTAGATCTAAGTCAGCTTCTACATTAAAGTCACAGGGTTTTTGAGTAACAGCTGCCTCTTTTCCCATAGCAGGACATGTCTGATATTCTTCCATTGTATCTCCTTGTCAGTCAACCTCTGATCAAATCATGGTAGCACTGGTGCATCTGCTCAAAACAGTAGCTAATGCTTCCTGTCTCATTCACATGCTTTAAAGGATAAAGAAAATTCAATCTCAATGTGCTAAAGGTTTGAAAAAGTCACAAGTAACCCCAAACTGGATGTTTTTTTTTTGGTTGAGCATATAAACTTGCCTACTTTTTATTTCCTCTCCAATAACACATTCCATGTCTACCTTCCACCCTTAAAGTGACAGGACCATGAGACCTGATACAATCTTGTCTTATGTTGTCATTGTAGTTAGTGTCATTGCCATATCTGTGAACCATCATCCTTTGCTTATGTATCACTGCTGTGTTTTTGGTTTTAATGCACAAATAAACTGTGTGCATAGATAAACTGTGTACATTCATCACTCAGAATGGAGAACAGCAAAAACTGTAGCTCGAACTGTTTGTTAAACCTGCAGAGAATGTTACCCCTGTGCTACTTTATCAAACACTTTTCCTAATTATAAGATAATACAGCCTTATATTTGGACTGTTTAATTTGTTGAGGACAAGATGACTTATAAAGCCACAAACCAACTCCCTGGCAGCAGAAACAGCACTGATAACTGTAGGAAAGTGAAATGGGAGTAGCACTGACTAGCTCACAATGCTAAATGCTTGACTGGAGGCAATTCAGCTGAAAATGAAATGATTTTTGATGCATTGAAATGCAAGTCTTTAGGAAAACAAAATGATGCAAAAGTACAATGATAACAAAATCATCATGTTAGGAGTCAGATTTCGTGTTTTCTCACTGATAATGAAATTGTTCATGTCTTGCATCCTCTCATTTTACTGCTGCCTCTCTGAAGTTATCTGACCTCTGGAGTCACCGTTTGAAACAGATCTGTACACTGCTGAATGCCACTATTGCCATTATACCTATCCAGTATATCCACAACACTGCTAAATTCAAGTCCATCTCTGTTAAACAAATTAGAGGTAGCATTAAGCACTATGGAAAAATAGAAAAACACTTCTATACCTGTAGCCTGTTTCCTCCCCTTACCCCAAAAGCAAGCCTTTCATGTCTCATCTTTACCAGCTATTGAGGTGCTACTAATGTAAACGCACTTTCACTCTGTGCTTTCTAACACTAGTTTGTGGAAATGCTGCTTTTTAGTCATCTTAATCTGAGAAGGCTGTAGTGTGTGGGAGTTGTTAGGCAGGGTTATCTTGTTGTCGTTTAGATAGACCTTTTATACAGTAAATGAACTAAGAGATCACTGCCAGAATATATCAAACAGTCCCACTCAGAAATCCCATTTTACCAGCAGAATAATTGGCCTGAAAAATGACTTCTAGAGATTTATACTGTAATCTTCATAAAATGAGCTTTTACTGATGCTATGGGAGGGAGCAGGGAGGACAGTGAGGTTTGCTGTGTGTGTGTGACTCTGTATATGGCTATTACTGGTATTAAATCAATATTGGTATTAAGTCAATCTCTGTCAGTAGACTGCGACTTAAGAAACAAACATGCTGTGGCTTTAGAAATGATATCTCACGGGATGCTTGTGGTGTTATACCAGCAAACAGGAGAAAACAGAGGGAAAGACCTGGAGAAATTAAAAGGGGCTCTTGCAGAAGATAAATAGAACTTTACATAAAGAAATGTTATGCATCTGCTTGCACACATAAAAATCTTAGCTGTTTTTGAGGTATTCCTTTAAAGCCTTGAGCTCTCTCGGTCAATTCCCTGTTTGGATGTCCTAGTTTTAGAGTTCACTGTCCTTTTACTGGAAAAGTAATGTAAACATTGATTATACTAATCTTGAGAGTGTCTCTTTTAAAGTTTAAATATCAGATATTACCTGAAATAATGAATTTTCAACTTAAAGTGATTTTTGTAATGAAGTGTTCTAATTTAACTTCGTAACTTCAAGCTAGTTGCTATTGAATGATGTTTGCAGATGTTTGTGCTGTGTAATTGCACTAGACCTAAAGTTTATAAAAAGAAAGATTTATTTTGATCCAGATTTGGGTTACATTTCTTAGCTGAGCCTCCTGTTTTGTTGCATTAGATGAAATCTTCCCTTTTATCTCTTATTTCACTAAGCACTGTGACCTTTATGTAATAATTTTAGTCTTGATTGTTCTACATAAATTGCAAGTATTACAGAAGAATGGAAGATTCAAGATCTATTCTGAAAGAAATTAACTAAGGCAACCGTTCAGTAAGAGAAACAAAGTTTGTTGAGATTAGGTCGTTGAAATGCTAACAACCCTTATTCAATAGAGAAAGATTGTTCAAACTGCAGCACAAATTGAGTAGCCTTTGGGAAGAAATTGGGAAGCATTAAGGAGAAATTTCTAATGTTCTATTCACAGAAACTGCATGGAACTCCCAAAATAACCCTTTGATCTGAGCAAAGGCTACGTGATCTGCTAATACTAATTGCAGAGGACCCATTTTTGGCCTGAAGGGCAAGAAGTTTAATTAATAGTGTAGAATGATTTTGGGTTAAAAGTCTAATATTAATCAGAAATTTTAATACTCCTAGGTATTACAAGAGCATAAACAGAAACAAGAGTCCAGAGAGATGACTGGAAAGTTCTACTTATGATGACTAATACAGGAACAGACCGGAACTCAGGATTTTAATCCTGAGTAACCAGTATGTTGTCATTACAGGATGAGTCTTCAAGTAGCCATTGTTAGTTCCTGCCTGAGGATGGAATTCATAGCTGCTGGTGATATTTATTGTTTAGAAATCATATGTTGATAATGGCACTTACAAGAATAAGATGTTTTCTTATTGAAATGATGATTTGTCAAGGCTTTTTCTGAGTTATCCATAACACATGTTGCCAGTCAGCAACTAAAGGGGCAGCCTGTAGTAAGAAATATTGTTACTAACACTCACTGAGTAAATTTGATTTATGGAAGACATTTTGAACTTTAAAGTGAGATAAAGCATTAAGTACAGGATAGGTTATTGGAGAAAGAATCTCACATTAATCTTTTAAAAAAGAAGATTATTCTTTCACTAAAGGGAAAGATTTCATTTCATGATTAATACATCCTCATGGAGTTTATTGCTTTAGCATGTTTTATGCTCTCTGTAGTTACTTCTTCATTGTTTCATGTTGGACAAATCTCATAACCAACATGGACAATGTTTGTGCCAAAATTAATATTCTGGAAAGGTCATACCAGTGCCTAGACAGTTATTTCCATCACAAGGGGGGAAAAAAATACAGCAAATCTGTTCATATAACTCTAAAGTCAGATTTAACAGATTGATGCAACTTAGTCTAGAAAGGACTGTGATACTTGTTTATGTAGGCAAACCTTATCAAACTGATCACTGTACATACCAGACCAGTTCACATGAATGTGTTTTAGAAATAAAACATTATTCTTTCAAAACCATCTCTATTGGTCTGGTTGCACAACATGTCAATATTTAATTTGAGGGCTAATAGTAAGGAAATACGTATTCATTTGGCAGTCAAAACATTTCCTGTTGGTCCATATGATGTTAATAATGAATAAAGTTACCTTCTAAGATCTCAGTTTGGTTCTGTCCTAATTTATGGAATGATAGCTCTGATACAGGATGAATTTTTACTCTTCATTTATCTGTCAAAATAAATTTCATAATTGCTATCCCTTTAGAAAGTGGCATTAATAGCTAATCCTCCATTTACATTTTTCCACAATGATAAAGTAGATTTGTGCCCACATACGAGATTTCTTACTTCCATGATTTATTCTGTTTAATATTAGTCATCCTATCATTTCTTTTCTGGAGACGTCTAAGTAAGTTGAGGTTATGTACCTTAGAGAAATGTGCTTTTAGCATCTGCAAATTGCTTTCTGTCATATTCAGTCAGTAAAAGAGGGCACAGAGGGTCACAAATGACAATGGGATTATATGATGATAAGAGCTAGGTTATGTGAACAGAAACTATACAGTTGAACCAGCAGTCCCTCTCAGTCGGGAGAATAATGTTCTTGCCACATGGGCTAACAGTTTCTGTAGTGTATGAAAACTGCCCACTTACTGAAATGCATAGTATAGTAACGTGGATTCCTTTCCAAAGTGTAGGTTTTTTACAGTTAATGAGATTTGACAACCCAATTAACAGGCAAGTTCTCTCCTGCTTTACCCAGGACTCCATGCCCTACCGCTCTTTTAGTCAAATGCTTGACTGGGGCCTTCAGCACAGATTCCACATTTACCAGCATTAAGTATGGATTTTTTGGAAATGGTTTTGAAGTGTCTTTCCTCCCAGAATGAAAATGACTAGGAGACTTGGAAAAGTAGAGGGAGAAGCCAAAACATCTGGGATATCATCATACGTATATAAGCTGGTCCTTAATATTCTATAGATACTATGGAGAGAAATGCCAACAGGGAACAAATTTTACCTTTTGAGATATTGTATGTTACTTCTCCTAGCTCTTATTTATTTTTAAACTTTGTTTGTTTTTAATGCTTTTCTATGTCACTTAAACATGTCAGGACTGCAGAATTTTCTGGAAACAGAAAATATTCCTTTTTTTTTTCTTTCTCAGTGATTAAAGTAGATTAGGTTAAACTGCAGACATCTCATTTGACAATTTAGCTAACCTGACAAAAATGGGGAAGCTGATCTGACTAATTTCAAAAGTTGTTTATGTTACTTGTTTGGGATGTGAGTACAATAACCTCAATCCACTAATATGAATAGTATTACAATGAAATGCAGAAGCAACAGTTATAGGGCTACCTGCTACATGAATGCAGAACAAAAACTTTCCTGTTCAATTAAATAATTGCCCTTCTAAAACAAATGAGCAGGTAAGTAACCAGCAATTCACATCTGAAGCTATGCTTTTCTCTCAGTCTTTTATGTTGACAGCTGTTTTGCAGTTTTGTGGCTTCACAGAAAGAATTGTGATGTTAATTAAGAGTTCTTTGAAGCAATTTCTTCTAAATGTCTTTAGTTCTTAACTGTTTTCAGTAGAACATAGGATCTGTAACCCTAATGGCAGTTTTTCTGTAATTTCTGTCAGAAATGCTATTTGGTAATGTAGCTTAATAGCTATGCAGTTCCTGACTGGATTTCAACACAGCTGGAAATCATCGTTCTGTTTCTGTCGCTGTGAAATTCCCATTCTCCTCAAGAGTAATGAGAGGGGCTATGCCGTCCTCTTCTTCAGTAGCGTGAATCAGCTATCACGTGAAAGTCTATTTCTGAGCACAGGCATGAATTTTTGGAAACATTTTGAGGTTTAAACTTGAGGTCAGGCAACAGACAATACACCCTGTGCAGAGTACATGTACTGACAACAGCCCGAAAGCTTTCTGTCATTTAAACAGAACATTACGTCACTTCTTTGTGCCAATCTTTAAATAAATACAGTAAACTAAGTCATCAAATACACCTCCTTGTCTTCAGATTCTTCGCAGATCTTCCATAAACTCTTGAGGCATCTACACTACCTCTGAAATGCCAAATGGAATCTACCTTCATGTCTCCTGTTTATGGCTGGTTCCCTGGAACTTTGTGTTTTACATGTCCATTTTTAGGCTTGATTATTCTCTTATAAGCACCCTTCCCATTTTGATAATAAGATCTTTGCATTCTGATGTTAACTGGCAATGACCATCACACCCACTGTGTTAAAAGCTAATGGAGCAGGAGAGGAAGGCAGGCCAGGGCAGCAGTGTCAAGCCTTCTAGGTGTTGTAAAGGACATTAAAACATTTTCTACTTTCTGTAGCAAAAAATATAAAGGATCACAAGATTAATCATTGCAGTATCCAAAGGTAAAATAGGATATAGATACATATTAACTATATATAGCTGAACACATGATTCAGTTCAGCTTACCTCTTTGTCAGTCAGGTTTTAATAGTCTTTATTATCTTTCCCTATGGCCTTATATGTTCATTATTCTACGTAAAAGAACAATAATAAATGTATATGCCTGGTAAGGCTTAATTTGTTCATTAAGTTTGGGTTTTTGTAGAGATCGACTTTCACTGTAAACAGCTTGAGAATTTAGATGCAGAGAAAATGGATTAAAACTAGAACAGTGAATATCATTGACGTGGTTACATGGAGGGTTTTGGTTAGGTGGAAAGCTCAATGCAAGTAGTCATCAGTGACTGTTTTTTTGCTCAAGTAGCTGAAAGATGCTGTCTTTCATTTGTTGTATAAACATATCCATTGTATTAACTGGAGGACTCCTGAATTGTTCTATAGCAGCATACAGTAAAAACTTGAGAAGAGGTCAGCTAGGCCAGTACAAGTTGCAGTGGTGAAGGTTTGCTAATGCAAGTGTTCCCACTTCTTTTAAATTAATTTCTTCAGGAAGCATTCCAAATTCATGCAGTTTGCATGGATGTTTTTGTGTATAGCTATATCTGCTGCCCATCAGGGCCTCTGATTCCACATGAAAATGACAGAAAATTACAAAGAACAAGTATGATTAAAATGAGAAGTTAATTATTTATGCCTGAGGATTTCAAGTATAAAATAAAACCTCTGATTGTAGCAGGATTCCAGTTTTGGCAAATCTCTTTTGTAGTTTTGCCTCTTTTTCTGCCCAAAGAACAGTGTACAACCTTAGGAAACTAAGAATCTTTACCTTCTCCTTTCTGATCACTGGGACCACCATGAGCAACAGCAAGAAGTTTCCTATGTATACCTGACTCATTTCTCTTGGTGTGAAAGCACAGGGAATGATGGTAGCATGGTTAGCAGACCAGTTGCTTGGACTAGGCCCTCTTTTCCTTTTCCCAAAACAACCTCGAAGACGGAGCAAGTTGAAAAAGGGGAAGAAGTTTTATTATGGTCCCAAGCCTTCTAACATAAACAAGGTAAAATGTCACTAAGCACCATTAAATCCCAGGCTTTTGCTGGGAATGGAGTAAAGCCTAATGAAAGATTTCCAATAAATCTGTTGGGGTGTTTTTGCAAAAGACTTATTTTATATGATAAATGCACCAAATAGACTTGTAAACCATAGTAAGGAAAATAAATGAGTTGTGCAGTATAGTGGTGGTCTCTTGATGTGCATTTGTTTCAAGCATATGAACAAAGCAATATACAAGTGCCAGGCAGGGGGTGGTTATTTGCGTTTTCCATGTTGGTTGAAAACAAATGATGAGATTAAAACTTAATAATAGCAGAATGGCAGGTTATGTCTTCTTTGGTTTAAAAAAAAAAGAAAAAGCTTTGTTTTCTGCAGAGACTTGTATTGGAATCTATCTCCATTCGTAATTCAAATGGGTTTTGAAGTTTTCCCTTGTGGACAGTGTCTTGTATCAAAGGGGTTTTGCAAGTAATTTGGTATGATTCAACCAAGTTAATGGTCTCTGCTCCTATGAGGCACAACAAAACTTTAGTAAATTTCTCCAGAGAGCCCAGATATTTTGCTAGTTCTGAGAAACTAAGTATATTGATTGAGGCTGTTTAGGAAATGCCCCTGTCAGCTTAAGAATCAGATAGGAAGGGAATGGCTAAAACTGCAGGCTTACAGTTTCCATGTATGGAGCAAATTCAGTGAGTTCAGGGTTGCCTAAAGGCAGATCTGGATTTCTCTCAGACTCAGAGAACATCCTTTATTTTTATCATCTACAAAGTGACCATCTGAAGAAGGGATGCTCCTTTCTCCTCCTATTTTGCCATTTTTAACTTGTGCCCCGATTCCATTTCCAGCTGCAACAGAGCTTTGTCCTAGTTGAGGGTTTTCCTGACCTTTACTGCCCAGGCCAATTTTTGGAAAGGATTGAAGCCTCTGTGCTCTCCATCAACGTGGCAGTCTAATGATGTTGCTTCATCTGGGTGCACGGCATCCTCGCTGTCTAAAAGCTGATGATGAGGTTGGTACTCAGGGTAACACCAAGCTGAGTCATAGGCATTCCTGTGCCTTGTTGATCAATGGTGTTTTTGTAAAAGATCTTTTTCATGCAGAAAACTGATAATAATTGGAGATTAATTTTTTCATAGACCTATTTTCTCTCTTCAACTCCTTTGTGCTGCTTTTCCAATGTTTCTGCATAAAAATAAGAACTACTGGCAGGTGAATTTGGAGTATGATTGCAAAGCATTCTTTATCTGGTGTGTTGGGATTTTGGGCGAGAAGAGACCTCTTTTGGCAACTGGCATATTTGCAAGTCCATAATGCATACACATTTCATGCATGCAGATAAATTTTTGTGTATTTAATACATTATGATTCTGCCTTGTCTAGCTCACCAGCTACTAACAGGCTTAATAAAGGAGTAATATAGGAGTATGTTTCCTTGAGAGAGACAAGAGAACAATAACACATGAATGTGAACAATATTTACTCAGTATCACTTCTAATATGAAACTTGGTTGATCTATTATAAGATGATTATTATAGAATTATCATATTATTTAGGTATATAATATTGTAAATTGTGGAAAGATAATAGTAAGCACTATGAGTATCCAGGAGAATCTGTTACAATGGAGTTAACTTGCACAACTGTTGAAGTCCACTGCCCTTTCTTGGCTGGCAGTCACTTTTCCTAGCACTGGTCTGCAAACAGAGCAGCAGTCCGGCAGGGAAAGGTGGGAAACACATCAGGGAGCTGGCTTCAGGCAGCTGATGCCAATACTGTCAGTAAGGCCAGGAGGTCATCTGTTGCATGGGGTTGACAAGCATATTCAGAGTATTAAATTAATTCTTGCATATGAGATTTTTTACTTGGCCATAGATATAGCAAGAACAGAGTAAGAAAAATCACCATTTTGTTCCTTGTATATTTTATGCTGTACATTATGTTACAGAATGACAGAATGGTGGGGGTTGGAAGGGACCTCTGGAGATCATCTAGTCCAACACCCTTGCTCAAACTAGGTTCACTCTAGGTTCACTAGAGCAGGTTGCACCTGCATCCATCTGGGTTTTGAATATCTTCAGAGAAGGAGCCTCTTTGGGCAGACTATTCAAGTGCTTTGTCACCCTCAAAGCAAAGACGTTTTTCCTGGTATTCAGGTGGAACTGTGTTTCAGTTTGTGCCCGTTGCCCCTTATCCTGTCAGTAGGCAGCACTGAAAAGATCCTGGCCCATCCTCTTGACACTGACCATTAAGATATTTGTATGCATTGCTAAGATCCCCTCTCAGTCTTTTCTTCTTCAGGCTAAACAAGCCAAATTCTCTCAGCCTTTTCTCATAAGTGAGGTGCTGGGATTATGCTGGCACTGTAATAGTCTTGAGATCTGTTTTCTCCCTTTCATAACTGAGAGATGAGCACAAAGCAATTTTGAATATAGGACTGAATTGTCTGAGACTTGGAAAGGACATCATTTTCTTAAACACTTAGATGCAGGATTTTAAGGTCTTCTTTTATACCAACTTGCTAATTATATTCTTTCCTCATTGAGCTAAGGTAAGTACAGTTGAGATGCTTGTGACCACTTCTGTGGCTTTTGTTCTTTCTCAAGTGAATTGCCAGTTTCGGAAACAACCAAGACTCATCAACCTGCTTTTCATAAAACAGGAGGGTTGTCTTAAATGTCACAACATCTAATGGTGTTTCATGTCATAGATATCAGCTAGTCCACAGTAAAACAAAATTATCCCATAGATTAATTAAGCTTTTAGCAGATTTCTAGGATTATGGTAATTGCTGGCTTTCTAACTATATTCCTGCAAGCACAGAGAAGTGCCTAAGTACTATTTCTCAAACCCAAAGTAGGTCATCATCTTTTATTTTCCGTGGGCAGTAAATCAGATCATCTGAGGCTGCAGAAGTCTTCTGTTGCTAGTCTGCCTCCTCTAATATACATACTGCTCCTAAAAGACAGAAAAAGGTCTGTTTTGTTTTTTTTTTCTCTTTTGTTATTCACCTTGCTAATCTGTGAGCAATTTTATTTTTGTCTCATGTTTCTCTGCTTACTCAAGAACACCCAGGAGGTGAAAGCTTTCGTTTGCTCTGTTACCTCTTTCAGTATCTCATTTACAAAATTTCACCCCATGGGCTGCGTGCAGCCACTGTCTGGGAGGCTTCTTGGCAGTAGGGCAAAATTTCCACTCATGCTCAGTTTATGTGTAGTGGGGGAAGATAATGCAGACTCAGGAAGCTGTATTTTAGAAGAGCATTATCCACTTGTGCACTAATTAATCTGTATATCGTGGAGAAACTGGAAGCTTAGGCAAGATGGAAAGTCAGCTGGAAAGAAAATCACACAAAAACAAAACAAATTAAAACAGAACTCTCTTATTGTTCAAGTGCTTTTCCCTGTGGTTATTCCATCTAGTTATTATTTCTGTAAATAGCTGAGCATAATATGTTGAGGAAATATTACAGCCATACATGCCAGTTAGAAAATTCTTGCATATTTCTGGACTATGTTTTCATATTTTACCGTAAACATTTTGTAAAGTTGTGTCAAATTCCCTGTTCAGGTAAATGTTTGTCTCCTGCCTTGCTGTTTTTCCAGTGAGGTTAACTTACTCTTTTTTTCCATTAAAAAAGGCTGTTTCTGTGCTCTAGATTAACATCTCGCAGGTTCTGAGATCACAGGACCATTATCAGGACACTAGAAAATTTTGACCAAGCACCACTTTACTGAATGGACAGAAAATATTGCTTTTAATTTCTTTAAATCTTAAAATATTTCTTTAAAAATAAAATTTATTGTTTTGAGGTAGTTACACCTTAAATATTTTGTGAGAAAAGTTTTTGAAGCTAAAAATATAAGCTAAGATTCACCGTTATCTGTACATATGAAAACTAGTTTTGAATATTAATACAATATGCTGGCAAGCATTTTTGTGTAGGTAATTATACTTTGCTAAAATGCACTCATAATGTTTCAGATGGAATATCTAGTTGTCATTGCCTGACTTAAAATCTCATATGAACTCTGCAGTGAATTATTAAAAATAATTTACATGTTTAAGTCCAAAAGGCAGCATTTAATAAATGAAAGGAGGAGGTAAACACCTCCTTGTTATTTGGAAGCATTTTCAATATGTAGATAAACCTTGACAGAGATCATGGCTAGTTGATGTTTATCATGGGTCATTTATTTTATGATCAATATGTGTTGCGTTCTCAAATTATTGCCTCTTTACTAGCAAAATGAATCCTCTTACTCTAAGAAAAAAAAGAATCTTAGAAATTCTGAAGAAAACAGTGCTTGGAGGAAAAAAAACCTTGTAGTGCTCTCAATCTGGATTCTCAGTTACATTGTGAAGTGAGAAAACAGTACAATATTAAAATAGAGCAGATTCGGGTAATTTAATTGAAGATATCTCCCAGCATCTAGGACAATAAAGTTTAAAAATATTTAAATAAATAAAAGAAAGAGGACATTAAAAAACCAACCAACCAACCAAAAACCAAACAACAAAAAAAACACCCCAAAACACAGAACAAAGCCAAAGCAAACAAAAAAACAAAACAAAAAAGCAGCTCCTATCATACCTTCAGGTGTGAAGTTAAATAGACATTGCTCATGAGTACAAGACTGCTAAATGTAGAGCAAATCTCTGCATCCTAGAGTCTAAGGCTGAGGAAACAGGATTTCCTTTTGAAATTTGAATTTCTAGGAAGAGTTGAAGAAATGAACAAGAAGCCATTAAAAGCAACATAATCAGCTATTCATAAATAGAACCTAAGGAAAACGAGACAGCAACTAGAATTTTTCATGTTGGGAAGATTTGGGCCTGATGGTAGTCTTCATGCAGAAGACTTCTGTGAAGAAGTAATTTACATTTTATATTTGGAGAATATGGGAGATACTCTTATGTTTTGTTCTATATGTGTAGAGTATAATAGTATGACATATAAAAGAAATAGCCTTAGATCACAGGAGGTCTTGGTTGAAACATTAGGAAAATTGGAAATGGAAAGGACGGTGCAGCACTATAATAGATTAGAAGGCTGTGTTATGCGTATGGTAAGGACAAAATAGCTGTGGTGACCTCCGCTGGGTTTGAGGAGTGGGGTGGGCTGTCTCTGTAATCTGAGGTTTGGGAAAATGCTGTAGAGGTAGTGGACTAGGGCAGCCTTGTAGTGGTTCTGCCTTATTCAGAGAATAGCACCAGCCCTGAGACAGCTCAGGAGTTCATTAGACATCTCTCACCCTGTCCCATACAGTGTTCATATGTTAAATCTTTCTACTCATCTTGAAGACTGTTAGTAATTTTAGTGTAAATCTCAACAAAAATCACTCTTTTGGGAATAATTGATACACAGCTATGTAAAGCTATCTGACATTTGCACATAAGCACTTAGATAAGAGATGTATCTGTCTAATGTATGAAATCTTTGAGCTGAGAAATTCAAATCAGAGGGTGAGTGATATGTATTTTATGCTGAAAACATACTATTGATAGTGCTACTGCTTTTTCTAACAGCACTCATGGTAAGCCTTAGGCATTTTTAAGCCCGGAGCTATTTAATTTATCTTGTGGAAGTATCAATTTGCATATTGGTGTAGGCAGAAGAAGAGTTGTTATCTTAGAGAAGATTCATTAAAACATAAGCAATTCATCTAATGACTGAAACACATCATTGTCTTCCTATTGGGAATTTTCAGAATTCTTAAAACTATTATTTTCAATGTGGCTGAGGACTGCCCACACCAGTGGTTTTAAATCAGCTGTTGAGACTTGGTCTAAAATTTACTAGGCTATATGCTAGCTTTTACTAAAACATTTGGGTTTTTTGAGAATGGGGTTCTTATACGTTGTCCTGTCTTAGATTACAATTTAAAAAGCACCTGAGGATTCCTTTTGCAAATGTCTGAACTACTTAGATATTGTACAGTACAAAGGATCAATTCATTACTTCTTGCAAAAACAATAGAAATGGAAATCAAATTACTTTTCAGGACCTCTAAAAGTAAAGGTTCAACTAATGATGGATACATTTAGAAAACTTCTCAAATTGGCTAATAATAAAAAAAGGATGCCTCCTAATTTTTAAGCTTTTCTTAAATTAAATTTATTGATCTTAATATTTTGAAAAAAAAATTAAATAGAGAAAGGAGTAGTATTTTTTTTTAAACTCTGTTTTCCAGATCTTTCGGATCCTTTAAATAGTTTGAAACCAAATCTGTGGTTCTGAGGAAAGGTGCAGGTCTGAAAGTGATAAGATTGGTATATTGCAAAGCTTTCAGAGAACGAAAAGTGGAAGGAGGATACAGTTTAGATCTTCTTTTCGATAGCAGTTTGGAACCAGGCTTGAAATAGCTGCAGTCATTGAAAGCACTACATTAGCTCTTTCTGTGTATGTACCTATTCTTTTTCTAACACAGTCACAGAGCCTTGAAAGTAGTGGACAAACAGGTTTTTTAACAGCCCTCTGATGACAAGATGCTTGTTAGCTACCTCTTAGACTCGGTATGCCAGAGAAGCAGTGTTTAGAGTCTTAACAGGGTAAATTGTGGTTGTTGGGGGGGATGGGATACTACTATTTAAAAACAAAAGAAAGTGAAGATCTGGGTTTTCTATGCTTATTTAGCATAAAGCTTGCTATGAAAGTTCTCCGTTCTGCTCCAGTTTAAGGCAACAGCAAAGCTCCAACCATCTTTAAAGTGACTGGGTTAGGATTGTTCAACAACTTTCACAGAGCAACAGTGAAAGAATGGGTTTGTATTCCTTGTTTACAAACTTATTAATATTCTGGTTTATGGCTATAGCCTGATCAGTATCGGCCTTGAATTTGAACTCTGGAGTTTGTAATTCCTCATCATCTCCTCAGACCATTTGATCTAGACCTTGAAATCTTCCTCTCCATAAAATGGTTAGAAAAGAAATTAGTTTTAACATGAAGTTGCTTTCCTGAAATTCTATGGGAGTGCTTCTCTTCATGATGCTTTGCTAACAAGTTAACGATTCCATTTATTTCTTAATCAATACACAGCAAGGACCCCGGTGACTTACCTCTCAGGCTTTAAAAACATCTATAATTTTAGCCTTGAGAATGCCTTACAAAATTGGAACATGAAGTCATTTTTATTCCCTTCTGCTGAAGAGCAGATACTTGCAGGTACAAACGAATTACCCTTTAGTTGTATATTTGGAGACTCAAAGATTGAAAGGTTTGGTATGTTTTTGCTGTGTCATATTTGGTCAACAGATGTTACTTACTTTATGTCCTGAGCAGAAATTTTATACTTCTGATTATTTATTTAAAAAAAACCCAAAAAACAAAAAAGGCAGAGAAAGTGAATTTACTTGGAACTAAGGGATTTCAGATGTGATTTATCTGTGCAAAAAGAGAATGCTAATAAGATGAAAGAAAGCTACAAAACCAGAGATCTTCTCCTGTGTTTATTGTGATATATTTTGTAATTGGAGGTTTTGTTTAATATTAGCTATATACAAAGGCAGTGGAAACAGTGCATCCAGCATAAGAAGTAATCTGCTGTTGAAACTTAAAACTGTACAAAGCATTTTGTATGCATTTTATAACTAGTATTAAAAGGCCCTAGTTATTCTGTAGTAGTAGATGTTACATGTGAGTCCTGAGAATTGATTTTGGCTTAGCTTACTGCCTGCCTAATAATTAGGCATTGTGAGAGTATCAGTAAAAGTTCTGAAGTTTCACACTTGGGATTCTTGGGGCTGTTCTGTGCAGGAGATGGACTTTGATGATCTTTGTGGGTCCCTTTAACTCAGAATAATCTGTGATTCTGTGATCTTTTATTCTTCTTTTCTACTTTGTAAGTGCTCAGGACTGCAGACATACAGAGTCAAGTGCTGCTCTCTCATGTAGAGTTTCTGGATGTGAATTTAAATGGATGCTGAATTCACTCCTTAATCCTCATAGAACAGTCAGTCTGGAAACATAACACTGATAGGCTTTTCTGTGTGGGGACAATTTAAAAAGCACTTACTGTATAGAATACTCCTTTTTTTCTTGGGCTCCCACAGTAACATACACTTAGGGCTTAAGGCTACCTTTAAGCAATGAATGGCTCTGTAGACTGCATGCACTAAAGTGCTTTACTTGATCAAGTTTATTTCAGGGACTTCTCAGATGAGAAAAGGTTTAGAGAATCAGACACACAGGCAGACTGACATGAGTAAATTTCATCAGAACACAGTTACTATATCCAATAACCAGGGGTTTTGTTTGTTTGTTTGTTTGGGTTTTTTCTGGTAACCTAATGAAGATTCCAGGAAAAAAACCTGACAGAAGAATGAAGATGGTGTGGAGGGAAAATGGAATAGTGGATGTCAGAGGAAAAAAAGACAGGGATAAGTAAAAATAATTATGGAAGTAAAAATAAGTAAAAACTGAGTCCGGTATATTGATTCTGTCTCAAAGCAAATAGAAACACAGAATTAAATAAGCACAGCTTCTATTTATGGCATGTGCAAAAAGGTTACATATTGCAGGCATTTGCTGTTTTCAGCTTGCAGATTCATGGGTCCTTGGCTCCTACCTGTATCAGATCTAGCTGGAGTCAGTCTGTACTGTCTGCACAGATGCAGTTTCCATGCCCTTTTCTGAAAGTCAGATTTTTACCAGCCCATTTTGCTGACTTTTTGCCCTGATTGCTATTGCTGTTCAGGTGTATGTATGTGAAATATGCCACAATATGTGATATGCCTGCTTGCTGTGCTAGCTGCAATAGCTTTCAGAACCAACCCCTTGAGCTTACCCCCCTTTCTCAGGGATGTAATGAAAAGAGGAAAAACCTGTTTTAGCCTCCTCCAGTTAAATGCTTTGAAGGGAAAAGTCCTTTTTAACACTTGCTAATGCATGCAGGTGGTCCACTAGTGCATGATATACATATCTTCTCAGTGCAGGTCTGTGTGGGACTGTGGGACTTAATTTCCCTGTTCTGGGACCTTTGAAATCAATGAATTGTCTCTGGGTGAACTGAAGCAAATAAGCCTGTGGCTGTAAAGCTGTCACCTGATAGGGACATCTCTCAGGGAAAAAGGACATAACGTGTATGACAGTCTACAAATAATTGCCAGGAATGAAGATTTTTTTAAAAAATAAACATTTGTGTTCCAAAGATAATAATAGATCAGTGAATATATCAAGAAATGAGTAAGAAATTTTCCCACCTTTCTGAATTAGGCAAAAAGAGGGAAAAAAACTAGTTTCTGGCAGCTGTGTTTCCACTGGTGTGCTAGATCTCGTAATCCTGGACAAATATTTGAGCACTACCATGTTATTACGAGTTAAAGCACCAGCAGGAAAACTGAAGTGATGGCGTCCTGCCGTTATAATGCAATGCCACACTTCCAGCTGCTTCTCAGACATCCATTCTAGAGACAGGAGAGAAAAGAGAAGTATTTTTAAGATACAGTGTATGTGTTAGTGCTGCAGGAGTTCTTGGTGATCCTGGTTTTGCCAGCAGAACGCTCAAGTGGCGGGCAGGGTGGAAGCCTCAGTGTTCTCCAGTAGGTCTGGGAAGTTTGGGTGTAAGGGCAAGAAACCTGAAGGACACATGTGAATTACTCCCACCCCTCGAGTGTGCCATAACCAGTACAGGCTTCCTGAGACTGAGTGAAGTGTGTTGAGGAAGCCATATGCCCTGAAGTTTGCAGGCAGCCAGCAAATACCATATGTTTTTCTAAACCCTTTGAAATTGGCTTCGTGCTTATCTGTACCAGTTTCAAAGGTCTTATGAATACTCTCCATCAGTGAAGGACAGAGAACCTGCCTTCCATGTTGACTTATTTTGGTGGAATCTGTAAGACAACAGTATTTTCCAAAAATTTATTATAATTCACAAGCTGTATATAAGTTGTTGTGTCAAAAGTTTTGTCGAGCCACCACTATTATTACAGCACAGGCAATTCTGTGTTGTCTTCAGGCACACTCTCTAGGCAGTTATTGATTTTAAAGTAACCAGTCTATTATAGCTTTGCAGTGCTTCTCAAAAATAGATTTTCTGCATGTGTAACATGAATTGTTAAGTTACTTAGATGAATTGTTTGTCATTTTTATTTTTATTTGCATATCCAGTTTGAATTTGTACTTGTAGAACAGCATGTTTTACAAAACAAACTTTGCACAATCAGATAATGTATTTTCATTATCTTTTATCTTACCATTCTATGTACTAATTATCTGAATAACTGATGCAGTTGATATTATTTTTTATGATAACTATAAAAATTTTCATTTCGTAAATAAAAAGAAATATGTAAAGCGGTCCAATCCATATACCTCAGAAGACACACAGACATATTGAAAATCCTGTTGTGCTTTTTTACTATTCTGTATACTTCCAAATGTGAAGAACCTGATTGTTCCCTTTGGCCTTTTTTTCTTTCTGAAATGTTATCAGGTAAAAGCACATGATATGTCATTAAGGCCTTTATTATTTTTTTTTTTCCTACACGGCTTCATCAAGGCTTGGTGGTAAAGAGCAAATCTTTATCCAAAAGTATGTTTAGTTTCATGAAATTTGATTTTAAGCAAGAAGTATTAAGGGTAATGGGGAAAAGCTAAAGAAATAGACATATGCATTGTTAACTTTAATGCCATTGCTATATGACAATATTCTGAAGAAATGAGATAAAATCTAAAAAAACAGTGCTAGGTGACTGCTTGCTTTATCAGCAGTTTTGACTGTCTTGCAAACTGACTTTGCAAGTTTTATTGGAAAAGGCACTTTATCCTATTCCCCGAATTTGAGGTGTAATAGGTATACTAACTGTAATGTGCTGCTATGCTGATAATAATGATGGTGCTTTCTGTCTAAAATCACTATAAAATTGAAAGAAGTTGTCTTGGATTTACAATAATATTTCCAAACTTAATTCCAGTATCTGAAATTACACATACTAGATATGCCATGTGGTGTAATTGTAAGTCAGAGGACAAAGGCTTCTTTCCCATTTTGCCCTGCTAGAGGAGAGAGACTTTATACAGAGATTATGAGGGATTTAGCTGACAGAGAAAACTGACTAGGAAAAAATCAGAAATCTCTGTGATATAAGAAGAGCACAGGGAGCATGGCTGGGCACAGGTGTCTGACCAGGAAGCTGTGCAGTCACCTGCAGCTGGAAAGCTGCTCAACTCTCTTGGTTTCAGTCCTTGCACAAGGGCTTCGCCAGCAGCAGAAGTGCCTCCTCATCATTCTGCCTGCAAATTTGGCAGCTGAAGTTTATTTTTAAAATATTAACCTTCTACAAACACTGAGTATTAGCAACCAGCCAGTCTTCCAAGATCTCATTTGATAGACACTTAGGAAAAATGCTACTGCTGAAGGCTTTTAAGAAGAAAATGTGCAGATTTTTTGAGGGCTTCCTGTAGGCATTCTTAGCACTGGCTCTTTGAAAGCTGTCTTATAATAGCCCAAGCAAAAATTATTTGTCAGAGCTTCTCAAATGTAATTCTACATTATGCAAAATATATTGGTCAGCTCATGAGAGGAATCTTATAGGAGATAATTAGTAAATTGTCCTGAAATTGGGTGGATTTTATCCAAAGTAGATAACCTTTGATATATCACAAGAACATCTATGTGGAAGAAGTATCATCTGTACCAAATTACTTTCATCAAACAGCTCCCATTTAGTGCTAAGGAGTTTGTTTAATTTTTATTTGCTAGCTTGATGACATCAAATGTAACTAGTAATTATAGCATCTTGTAGTTCTTGGATTTGTAGGATAAAATATAAGATGTCTGGTAGTTTCAGGTTTGAAGTCAGTGTCTTATCAAATCTTAGAGAGATCCCACCAGGTTGAACCTTGAGGAGATGGAGACATTAATCTACATAAGAACCTGTATTACATGGAAGATTCTCTTGATTTAGAGTGATACTTATTTTCTTTGGAAGATAATTCCCTATTCTCCTTTTTCTTTTTGTGGAAAAACCTAAAATCAGTTGTTCTAAGAGCTCTTGAAGGAAAGTGACAAAAAAACAAACCCAGAATGTGAAAAATTGAAATTTCTAAACCAACTGTGTGCCATTCATATGTTCCTGTCTTAATTCAGAATATACAGATACTGTATCTTTGAATGTTTCTTCATTCTAAATCACTAAAAATATCATAGCTATTCTGCTGCTATTACTACCCAAATACGGATAATTTAGATGCACTTTTCCCTCCAAAAACCAGAGAGCAGTCTCCCTCTTTCCCCTATTTTAGTTCAGCAGAACCTGCACTGTAGAAAGAAAAGAACTTTGATATTTATTGAAAATATACATGTTGAATGGTGAAATTGATGTAGCAAATAGCTGGATAACTGGCACAGAACAGTGTGCCTTTAATACTGTTCTACGAATGCTAAAAGAATCCTTACAGACAGCTGATGATTCATAAAGTATTTAATTTATTTCTCTTTGCTTTTTCTGTAAAGATGTATTGATTATAGTAGCAAATTCTGTTGGACTGAGTATCCTCAGAGATGCTTATTCTGGATGTGATATGAGAATTTTGGAAAAGTCAGCTGCCTGAAAACAAATGATCAGTGAGGCCTTTTGTATTGAAATGTTCTCTTTGCCAACGGAGGAGACATCTTTTTATTTATCACAGATCTATAACATCTGTTGATATTTTCTTTACACTGTTGTCTTTAATGTAGAATGAATTTGCTCTGGCAGCAAGTTACTGAGTATTAGGTTGAATATCCATTTCTTTACTATGATGTGTGAATTTGGAACACAAATTGCAAGCAATTGTCCTTGCTTCTCACAAATTTTAGCATAATATCTCATGTGGTCTATGAGCCCATTTGTCATTAAAGTCTTGTATGGTAATAATTCTCCTTTGGCCCGGGGTACTGTATTTCACATTCTGATTTCTGAATGAATGCAAATGGTAGTATGGGATGTAGGCAAATATGTCACTTGGTCTTTATTTCAACATTTATCCTTCTACCTACAGCCTGTTGCCTGGTTGCTTAGTTTCTAGCACTACTATTTATGGGAGGTCTAAGACAAAAGTGGCTTAATATTTTTCCTGTAGTTAAGGAATGCCAGAAGTCCGTGATGTCAAGATTTTGATACATACTGCAGTGAGTTTCAGTAGGCGTAGAGGTGATGTAATTCATGCCTGGGGCTGGAAAAGCAGAAAGTGTATCTTGTTAAGTGCTTTGTTCTTGGACCGTTGAGCACAGTGCAACTGCAACCTGATCCACAAATGTTATTTGAATGAAAATTTCCCAGGAATGCTTTGTGCCAAATGGAGGCAGAAGTATGACAAAGTGAGAAAGTGCAGCTGTGCTGACAGGGAACATCTTGAAACATCAGCGGCTGTGCATTAAACCCTCGAGTGTCAGCAACTACTCAGGAATCCTTTATGGTTGCTGTAGGTTATATCTGACAGAAGACTGCAGCTCCTGTCAGGAGTGGTTTTATATGTTTCCAGCCCCAAGCAAATGGGCAGCAATGTGTGCATGGTAGCCATATCAATTGCACTGGTTCATAGCATAAAAAATTCATCTTGAGAATGAAGAACAGCTAAAATAAGACCTCAAGTCAAACTTCTTTTAAAAAATAGGATTTCTTAGAGTCATTGTCTTGTTGCCTTTTTATATAATCAGATGCACTTTGAAAAGAGGTTGGTAAATAATGAGAAGCTGATTCACCCAGAGATAATTTTAGCCACAAACTTGATTCATATTTACTGTCAAAAACATGCAAAGAGCAGAAGGGTGCTAGAAAGCTCCTCCTAGCTTGAATTCATTGTTTTCAAAAGCAATGGGCACATCACATCTTGAAAGCCTCATATATTTTATTTCTAAAGAGTGTCTCAATGTTTTCAGACAGCAGCTGTTACTGTGAACATCTGGAACTTGTTGTGTAGCTGTGGCAAATGTAAATCATTACAATATTGTCTATAGGCAAGCAACTGTGCTAGTGAAAAGTTAATGACAAACAAACTAAATGCATTATAGTCATCAATGGCATTTTCATCTCCTTAGGGTTTCTTTCAAAACCTCTTAAATTACACTTTAGTTGAAAATATTATGGCTTAGGGTGGGGGAACAGAATAACAGCAACACCCACCCAACACACACAAAAACAAAGTTTGCAAATGCGAATACAGCATTCAGTTCTCCTTACACAATGAGATTTTTCAAGTTGTGAATGGAAATATTGCCTGCATCAATCTTAAGGTTTTGTGAGGCACCAGAGTTTGAGAACGTAAAAGTGCAAAATCTTAGGGCCTTGCTAGAGCTTCCACGCAGTGGTAGATTCAGCCAGTTTTTCCTCTCTTGTCTTTGGCATCAACTGGTGCCATATGCCTAAATCATTCAAAATTATACAGTCAGCCAACATTTAGAATTTGAGATCTTATCGATCGCAAAGGGGTAGAGACTTCTGCTAATTTTTCTGTCATAAGATGAAGAGATAGTGGTGGAGCCAGGGCAGTGTAGATAAGTCCTTCACATTCATATCATTCAAATTAAAAAACTTACATGGAGTGCCTGAAAAAGGAACTGCAGGCAAGTTGTGCTCTCTAAGGGTCTTTGTGCATAAGATGTACTTTATCCACACAGTGTGTCACAGAAGTGATATCATTCTTACATCACAAAATGTTTATGAAAATTAAAAATATTTGCTACTCATAAAATGGTATTCCAATAGGCATTTCAGAGGGTCATTCAGCTTTAGCTATCTTTTATTGCCTCGATGTCACAATTTCTTGGTAGATTTTTTTTTACAGCAGGCAAACCTTGTTAGTGTCTCAACAGTGTCTCAACCTGTTAATTTTTTATTTCTTGTTCTGAAACCTTCTGATAACAGTCATGACAAGTTGTTTTACAGTCTCAGCTTTTTCAGAAATTATGAATTTTTAAGTATAAATGTTTAATTTGGAAATACAGGTAGTGTAAAGCTGAGTAACGTGTATACGATATGCTATTATCGCGTTTTCTGGTGCTATGCTGTTTTTCATCTAGGTTCTCACAAATCCTTATTGGAACTAAGAGTGTGATAAAAGTAACAGCTTCCATCTCAGAAGTAAAGTTGCAAATTTATGTGGTTGTTACACCTCAGCTTGTTGCAAAGGAGAAAAAAGTAGTAATTTTGGTGCATACAGAGTGAGTTAGATGTCCTTTGAAGATCTACAGACCTCTTCTTTGTTTGTGTTAACAAAGGATTATTAAGGAAGATGCTCTTGAACATGAATGTTACCAGGTACCCAGTTACTGCTACCTTCTGACTTAGTGACAAACACAAGTTCTGGTGGAACTTGGGGACTGTAGAAGTTGGTTGCAGTGTGTGACAGTCTAGTAAAGGTAAGTTAGATATTGCTAAGTGACTTATCCAGGTCACTGAAAGCAGGATGAGGTAAGCCAGACTGAAGTGTCTGCAAACTAGACTAGGTCGAGAAGTGCTGCTTCACATCTCATTCCTCTGCACAGTACAGTGCACAATTCCCCAAGGCATCTCTTGCCTTTAGCTTCTCTTCTCTCAATCCCAGACCTACTGAACTAATGCTGTAACCTGACTATAAAGCTCACAGTAGTTTTATTCTATCTCTAAAATGAAACTTTCTCTGTAACAGATAAAGAGCCACGGCTCTATTCATACCCATATAAAATATTTTCCAAGGCTCTCACCTGTCTGCACACAAACAAACATAAGTAACCTTTCATTTCAGCTTCCTAAACTAGCCAGTGCCGTGACAGAGATGAAAGTGGCCAGGAATTTCACATGTTCATTTGTGCACATAGTCATTTAGTACTGAAATCTTACACTGGTGTTTGCATCAATGAAGATATTTACAAAAAATTTTCACTTCATTGGTTTAACTTTTGCAGGTTGAGTTTTTTGATACAGCCTTTATATGGTAATATAAGAAGCGATTATATCACTGTCATTTTTGATCAGATTGTCATCAGAGTATCTGGTTTGAATATGCACAGTGTCTATGGCAACTCTGCACAAGCTACTATCAGATTCTCTTTCTTAAACTCATTTTCACCTGGCATTATAGAAGTGATGAGCTCAGTCAAAATATGCTATACAAGTGGTTATCTCAATTTTCTGGTTCAGCAAATAACATTGCTCTAGAGGTTTTGTGGTGATGGTTTACTGTAACACAATGTAAAATGTAATGGTGTGGAGAATATTGGTGAGCAGCTAAAGGCCAAACTCATGGAGCTGTTTGAGCTAATTCAGGGATAATATTTTGAGGCTGTAGTAACATCCTCTTATACCTGCAGTGCTATATAGAAATGCCATAAATCAATCTGAAAAGGGACTGAAATAGCATGCAAAGTATGAAATGCTGCATATCTCTGGTAGTCATAAACAGTTTCTCCTCATTGGTCCAATTGATAATATTTCAAATGTTTTGAGACTTTATTGTAGCACTCTTGATGACTTTCATGGACTGATAAAGCTTCAATATTTTGTCATGAAGTAGAAAGTGTTTGCAAGAGGGAAGACTGCTTCAGACTGTAGTTTTCTAAGGCTTTCTGGTGCTAGACAATGTAGAAAGATGTAGCTAGAACAGCTTGCTTTTACTGTAGTCATAAACAGTATATTAAAATAATCATATAGATATGAAATTGAAACAAAAAAACCCCCCACACAGTGAAAAACAGTATATATGTCAAAACAATGTAATATAATCAATGAATCTTGGACAGTTTACATATATCCCTGAGAACTCTTTGGAAATGACTGTGCTTTGAGGTGCATTTCACCTCAACTGAGCAAAAAGTAAGATTCTTCTTAAGCCACTTCAACATCGGAAGTACCTACCTGTGTGCTTAACACTTGACTTGAAGTGTTGCCTTTGTTGACATTGTGTCCAGACAACCTAAAAGTTTCTTTAAGTTTTCTGATTGTTTTCCTTTATTCCCAAGTTTCTCTTTATCCCTTTTAGACTAGTATTTTTCCTTTGTTTTCTCTCTTTTTTTTTTTTTTTTTTAAATTTCTGTCCTGGTTCCCCAGGGAGATTAGGTTCATGGTAGTTAAATGATTCATAGAAATGGCTAAGAATCAAAGGTAGCCAGGCTGGGAGTCTAAAACAGTAGGTTGAACCACTGGATTGCTTTCAAATTTCATCTTTTGTCTTGCCATGCCACAGCTATCTGCCAGTTTAGCACTCTCAGCTTTGATGTTCCCATGTTACAATCAGATGGCAAAAGAGCTTTTCTGAATGGTAAAATAGAGGATCATAGACAAACAGATGTTTTTATTGAATGGATGTATAACATGAATTATTAAGGACCAAGCAAACAATAATGCCTCCGGTAAGGTTACTTTTACTGAAATTGAAGTGATTTTTAGTTTTAGTAATAGAAAACCAATTTGAAGTGTTAACACTGACTTGAGCTTACAGTTCAGAGACAAACAATTGAAAGAAATTTTGCATAGCACAATGATTTTTTTTGTTTGTCTGGAAAATCCAGTCAATTAATTTATATTCATCAGAAGAAGCTTTATGCAATGCAGTGTGTTATCATGAGTCATAAAGTCCAAATTACATACAATCCCTTTACAATGTCTTCATAAATATGAAGAAGAAAAAGGCATGCTCTTGTTTTTTTTCCTTTTATCTCTGAAGATGTCGGTTTCTGTGACAGGAAAGAATTAGATTGTGTTCTGAATGGAAGAGGGGATGAAGAAGATTAGATAAAGCATCCTAAGTCTTAAATGGGACTCCCCAAAATTGAACTAGCCATTAAAAAAAATAGGTCTGTTTAATAGTTATCTTTCTCTACCTCCCACCTTGCTCAAATACTCTTGAACAGGGATTCCAGATTCCTTATTCTCTCTGTGTTCCTTACTTATGGTAGCCCATCTACTTCTCTAATGAAAATTAGAGGATTTGGTGTTCAGGGGTGCTTATCTAAATGGAGAACTGTATCAGGTCTTGGAAAACTAAATTAATTAGGTGAGGAAGAACTAAGGGGAGAAGGAAGTTTAAAAAGAAGATAGAGAAGAAAACATTCAGACTCTCAGGTGATGTCAAGGTGATCCTCAAGGTTTTCCCATGAGCCTGAAGGTCTCAAAATGGCATAACTACTGAATATATTAATTCTCTTGTTGCAGTTTCAACACTTGCTTATACCTGCTTTCAGTTTTGAATAGAGGCATTCTTTCTGCATAGTGCTGTTGAGCTTTGTCTGAAGTTTGAAGAGTGTAATAATATTTTAAAAATTCAACTTAGAATATTTTCATCAGTGGAATATCCCAGGCTTTTTATGGCTTCAGAAGGAGTCATGTGCAGGTCTTTCTGTGTAATAATGCTGTGAGATTTTTGGCAGACACAGATGAGAGAGCAATAGGTACCATACTTTCTCTGTTATGCATTTACGAGATGAGTGAGTATATGCATACATTGTTTATATGTAATCATTTAAATTCATTTTACTTGTACTAAGTAAACTTGTTTTTTCTAAGAAGTTGTTTCCCTATATGCATGAATCCATGAATTTATTTAGAAAGAAAACCCCTAACATAAAACCTGGTAATATTTACTGAAAACTGTGGATTTTTATATGTGCTGGGAGTAATTAATGAGATCAGGAAGAGATCTTCAAATAATTTCAGGGAAGAATAAAAGTTTCAACAAAAAAAACCCAAAAACAAAACAAAAAACCAACCAAACAAAACAAACAAACAAACAAACAAAACCAGCTAAGCAAGTCCTGAAGCATAGGCAGGAATTTGTTCATCAGAATTAAAAATAGTTGCTACTTACCTTCCCAAAATGCTAAATGATCCTGGCAATCACGATTAGAGCATGACTTGGGGGAATTAAGACAGATGTGAAGTTGTGTGCAACTTCTGATTTAGACAGAGCAGAGTCTTCTTTTTTGCTTTTCAGGCCTCGGACCATCAAAACTTTTGTTTCAAAGTGAGACTGTTTTTAGGGGAAAGAGGTTGCTTGCTCAGTGGAAGTGTTTACCTTTTTTTTTTTTTTTTAATTGAAAGAGAAATGGAACAGTATTTCCTCAGAAACTAAGGAAGATGAAGAGAGAGATTGCTTCATACCCAGTGTAGTGCAACGGAGCTTTAAGAGAACTTTAGTTTTGTGAGACATTTAAACGTTAATTAAAACATGGAGAGTTGTCATGCATTGCTTCCTCATACAAACTTGCATTTGGTAACATCAGGTAAGAACTAAGTACATAGGAGAAAACTCCGAGGTCCTAGACAAGACAATGATCATCTTGTTTATTTCTCAACTATGACAACTTCATTCTGTTCCTGTTAACATTACTTTGATAACAAATAAACTATACTTAACCTGTATAATGTTGTTCCCTGAAATGTACATTGCATTAGAGACATGTACTCAGCAACTATTCTACGAGAAAATTTTGAGATCCCCATCGAAAAAGGGGAATTGACTCCCCCTTGGTAGCAATTTTACTACAGTGCGTTTATATTGTAAAGCTGTGCTGCAACTAGGTAGCTTTAAAAACCCCTTCCAGCCCAAACCATTCTATAATTCTATGAATCTATGATATTCATTAAACAATGATGCTGCATGGAAGTATTTCATAGATCATAGAATGTTAAGGGCTGGAAGGGACCTTAAAGATCATCTTGTCCCAACCTCCCGCTAGACAAAGTTGCTCAAGGCCTTATCTCCAACCTGACCCATAGATCTTATGATTTGGTTTAGGTGGAATAGAGATAAACCTTTAAGAATAATGATAGGAGGCTTGGATTCTTCTCTAGGTGGAAAGACAGTGACTTCTTTTGGTTTTGGCACAACTAAGCAGATTTGCTTGAGAGTTAGAAATAGAAATAGGACTTATACCCAAACCTCTGTGGAGTACTCCTTTTCAAGATATTTCACCATTCTGTTGTACATATTAGAAGAGTTCACTTTGCCTTGCCTTCACTTTTCCTTTGTTTTTTTCACTATACAAAACTCTGTGAGCTCAGAAAGACTCTTCTCAGTTGCCAGCTTCTTCCCCCAGATACACGGTTACAGTGCCAGGTATGTCCTGCATGTTTGAAGAAGCTGCTAAAGGCAATGAATCTTCTCTCAGTGTAAGCAGAGAATAAATATGTTGAAATCAATGAAGCATAAAAGTGGTAAGAGAGCAAAAACTGGTCTAAGAATGGAAAAGCAGTCATCTCTGCCCAGGATCTTTTACCTAATTTCTGAAGAAAATTAATCCATGTTTTGAAGCATTATTGGTAACAACTATCTTCAATAGAAAAGTTGGGACAGACGGAACTGATGAAAGGTCTTTGTTTTATACTTTATTATATCAAGAGTATTATGACACAAAGGCATTCTTGCCTTCTCTTGTATATCTTCAGTATATGTACTGGTTTACTCCAGCAAAATCTCAGACAGTATAGGCAGGAAACAGAGCTTTTTGTTTGTTGTTTGCTTGATACAAATTTTCTTTTTTTACCTTAAGGCCTGTTTCTTTAGGTAGCCCCTTGACATAAATAGGACCATTTACGAATGTTTGTTTTTATTCAATATGAGTAAAACTGGCAGATTCTGACTCTTTGTAGGATTTTCACAGTATGTTCTCTGTTATACATTACTTGTACCTAATACTGGGGAAAATCTTTCAGGAATGAGCCTCAATGAATCAAAATTACACTGCTTTACAGTATTTCAAACATATATAAGAATAAAGCAGATTAAAGTCTTTTAACTACATTTTGTGGTTATCTTACTAGATCATAAAACATATACTAGTCTAGAACAGATGATGTCGCAAACACAGCAATAAAGATGGACAAAAAAAGGATAACTTTGGGACTTGAAACACGTAAGATAATGTTATAGAGTCACACTTGTAATTTATTTCATTGATGATCCTATGTAGTATGAAAGATTGTTGATATTTAATCTTCAAAATCTAGGAAATTAGGTTTGAAACATCATTTTTATAAGTATGAAAACACGGGGGGGGTGAAAGTCTTGCATTTTGCTATTTGCCTAATCATTCCAAGTTTAATTTGAAAAAAAATAATGCATTAAACCCCAGTGTATTCTATTGCACTTGCCAGCTACTCTAAATTACAGGTAACATAAAAGATTCAGCAGTAACTGCAAACATCCTGCTCTTGCCATTGACTAAGGACTTGTTTACCAGGAGCTTATCTATGAAAGTAGTTTCTGTGGACTGAGGAAACGAATTTATCTTTTTCAGTTTTCTTGATGCCAGAAAACATAATAGGAGAACTTTACATGAAGGGAAGTTACAAATCAATGACCCCTAATAGATGTCTGAAAAAAAGTGAAGGTTCAGAAGTGATTGGACTCCACAAGGATTATAAAAGTTACTAAGCAGACAATAACTGGAATCAGGTTTTGCAGTGAGCTCCTCAGGTAGAATCTCAGATCGTATGGAGTGAAACAGAAGAATGTTTCTCCCATCTTTTCTTTACTCACCTCTCACCTTCAGCATCATGGCTTGAAGCTCCTTGATTTTGTAGCATAAAAATAAGTGTCAGGAACTATTTTTCATGTGAAAGAGAATAACAGAACCTTTGTTTCAGCTTACAGCATATGTTCAGGTCACTCCATCTTGTATACTTTCCAGCCACTTGTTTTGTGCTTATACCCGAAGACAATGTAGTGATTTTGATTCTAGACCTTCCTTGATAACCAAGTTGTAACTAAAGAAGTGGCCATGTTCCAAATATTCCATACGATTTTTACATAAACCAGAGTAT
>VZRE01003147.1:0-64256 GCA_013396775.1 Cephalopterus ornatus | reverse complement strand
TTGTGAGGCCTCCCTCAATGATTTTTGAAAAGTCATGGGAATCTGGAGAGATCTCAGTTGACTGGTAGGTGGTAAATGTTGTCCTGATTTTCAAGGAGGGCAAGAAGGATGACCCAGGACATTACAGGTCTGTCGGTTTCACTTCAGTGATTGGTAGTTATGGAGAAGATTATTCTGTGAGGTATTGAAAAACACCCGAACAACAACATAGTCATTGGTCACAGNAACAACAACATAGTCATTGGTCACAGCCAGCACGGCTTCATGAGAGGAAAGTCCTGCTTGTCAAACCTGATTTCCTTTGATGACAAGGCAACCCAGCTAGTTCATTGAGGGAAACCAGTTGATTTAATCTTTTTGGATTTCATTAAAGCTTTCAATACTGTCTCTCACGGGATCCTTTCGAACAAAATGTCTAGCACACAGATAGATAAACACATCATGTGATGGGTGAGCAATTGGCTCATGGGTCGAGCACAGAGTGTAATAGTGAATGGGGTAATATCAGACTGGTGACCTGTCACTAGTGGAGTTCCACAGGACTCAATCTTAGGCCCTGTGCTCTTGAACATCTCCAAAAATTACTTGGATGCAGAACTTGAAGGGATACTAAGCAAGTTTGCAGATGATACAAAACTCAGAGGAGCTGTTGACTCCCTCAAGGGCAGGGAGGCCCCCCTGCAGAGAGACCTTGACAAATTAGAGGAGTGGGCAATCACCAACCATATGAAGATCAACAATAGAAAATGCTGGATTCTGCACCTGGGATGAGGCAAGCAGGGATGTACAGACAGACTGGTGAATCAGATGCTGGAAAGCAGTGCCATGGAAAGGGACCTGGAGGTCCTGGTTGATGGCAAGTTGAATCTGAGTCAGCAGTGCCCTGGCAGCCAGGAGGGCCAACCGTGTCCTGGGGGGCATCAGGCAAAGCATCGCCAACTGGTCAAGGGAAGGGATTGTCCTACTCTGCTCTGCACTGGGGCTGCCTCACCTTGAATATTGTGTGTAGTTTTGGGCACCACAATATAGGAAAGGTATTAAGCTGTTAGAGAGCATCGAAAGGAGATAGATAATGAAGGACCTAGGGAGGAAGCTGTATGAGGAGCATCTGAGGTCACTTGGTTTCTTCATTTGGGAGAAGAGGAGACTGAGAGGAAACCTTCTTGCAGTCTATAGCTTCCTCACTAAGGTAGAGGAGGGGCAGCAACTGACCTCTTCTCTCTGGTGACCTGAGAGAATGGCATGAAGCTGCGTCAGGTGGAGTTTAGTTTAGATATTAGGGAAAGGTTTTTCACCCAGAGGGTGGTTGGGCACTGGAACAGGCTCCCCAGGGAAGTGGTCACAGCACCAAGCCTGACAGACTTCAGGAAGCATTTGGACAATGTTTTCAGGCACATGGTGTGACTCTTGGGGTTGTCCTGTGCAGGGCTAAGAGTTGGGTTTTGGCTATCCTGGTGGGATCATCAAAACCCTTCCAACTAAGGATATTAAATAATTTTATATGTACTTCTAGAATAATTACCTCCAGGTTTCAGGTAGAGTACTAGCAAGAAATGTTCTTCTAGAACTTCATCCTTAGAAACCTTTCTTTTGCTCAGCGCTGATGCCTATTAACAACATCCTTAAGGAAATATATCCATTTCGCCCTTGTTTCCTCTTAGAAGCTTTGAGCTTGTTTCTGTATGATTCCAGCTCTAGGTAAGCAGAAAACTATTTGAGAAGTAGAAGGAAAATATTATCATTTCCTCATAGTATACTTATACATATTGCCTTGGGAAATACCATTTTTGTGAATGGTCAGGAAACAGTGGCCAGCAGTTCAATGTATTTGAAATGAGTTTCTGTCATTTTTGCCCCCTGATGAAATGAAGGTGCTGGCAGAAGTAGTCAAACCTATTTTTGACCAATCTCAAAGATAAGCCTAAGTATCTACAAAAAAAAAATTTGAGCATTTCTTGCAGATGAGTTGGCAAACAAAATCTTAGTTGAAAAGGCTTATCAAGCCTAGTCATTTAATTACTTTAATCCTTCAGAAATTCTTTTAATGAGGCAATTATTGCTATTATAAACTAGGGAAAAGAAATCTGTGTGCAAAGTTAGAGACAATGTAATCAATAATGAAACTTGCATCCTGCCTCTTTTTTTTAATCAGTGTTCAAACTCAAGGGAAAGAATAAAGCAGTATAAGTAACCATATCTCAAATGCGCAGCTAAATACGATTATTCCTGGCCAAACTCATGCTGATGTTTTTCTATTTAGATATTTTTTCTATGACTAATTGGACAGCCAATTTAGCATCTTTATGAATTAGATAATTTAGGATGTCTTCTTACTGCTTAGAATCAATAAAAAAGAAAAACATTTGTCTTCTCTTAACTGATTTAATTAAATGCCTCATGATTTTACCTCAAATGCTAAATAAACAAAATGTTTTAGGGGATAACTTCCTATAGTTCTGCCATTTTTAATGAATAATGACTTAATATTTTATATAAGACTTCTTAGATTTTTCCATTGTATTTGTTTTTGGGTTTTTTTAACAGCTTCTTTGGAACTTTGTCACTCTTTAAAGAAGTTGCATTTGTCAAAGATACTGTTTGTATATATACTGTTTGTATATTTGTCCTAATTGAAAAGATGACTTCCAGTTGCCGTCCCACTGCATACAGTTATTACATCCCAAGTGTATGACTTAATGTCTATTTTTATTAAATTTCACAAGGTTCCTGTCAGCCCATTTTTCTAGCCTTTCCAGGCCACTCTGAATAACAGCCATGCCCTCCTATATTGATTACTCCCCCAAATCTGGTTTTACCTCCCTGGAGTACACTCATTCCATCCAACACAACATTAATAAAAAGAGTTTAGCCCAATTATCAATACTTGAGGGAAAACATTGTTAACTGATCACCAGTTGGACTTCGTACCTTCTGATTACTACTCTTTAATTCTGATTTCCAGTCCACTCTTATCCATGCCACATGAAATCTTCCCATAAAAGACTATTGTGGTTACTGATGTACAATTTATTCTTGGTAAATCCATGCTGATTGTTTCCAGTCACCTCCTTGTTCTTCACATGTCTGAAAATGGCTCTTAGAAAGATTTGCTCCATTACCTTCCCAGGGACAGATGTGGGGCTTATTGACCTATAGGTGGGTGACTATGACATTAACATGTCAAAGTTTTAGCAATGGGGGAACTGCAGGGATGGCTTCTGTGAGAAGACAACAGAGGAGTAACCGTGAAGAGTGTTCCAACCAAAGGGAGGAATCTCCACACACACTCCAAAAACAGGTGTGTTAGAAGAACCTGCTGTTTTAAAGTGGGACTGGAGTTTTATAGTGTTTGACTGTCAGTCATATGTCCCCGTCAGCTGTGTCAGCTTAGCAATTTTAGATAAGGATACTTTACCATATCTGCGACACCTTCACCTCACTATCAGGATGTTTAACTTTGAGGTTAAGGAGTCAAACTCGTTTTAGCATAATTCAACACCAAAAGCAGTGTGACACCTACCCCCACTCCACCACTGATAGCTGTGCAAAATAGGGCACTGTTCAAGCTGTTTTGCCACATTCAGGGCAGAGCACCCTGCTAAGGAAGCCCATGGTAGACAGGCTCTTCGCAGGAACTTTGGTCCCTGGAGAGGAGCCCATGCTGGAGTACATTTGCAGACAGGATCTGTGGCCCTGTGGGGGACCCACCATGGAGCAGTGTGTTTCTGTATTGAAGCAGATCATGAATGACTGTATCCTGTGTGAGAGACCCCACACTGGAGCAGGGAAAGAGTGTACAAAGGAAGGAGCAGCAGAGACAAAGCATTATAAACTGAATGCAAGCCTCATTCTTTATCTCCCTGGGCTGCTCAGCAGGGGAGAAGGTAGAAGAGTCAGGTCTGAAGCTGAACCTGGAAAGAAGGAAATTTACATTTACATTTACATTTACTCTTATTTCCCATTATCCTACTCTCATTACTTGGCAATAAATTATATTAATTCCCCCAAGCTGAGTCTGTTTTGCTCATGACTGGAAAGTGATCCCCCATTTTGTCCCTCTGTCCTACTTAGGAGGGGAAGTGATAGAGAAGCTTGGTGGACATCTGTGGACCAGCCAAAGTAGCCCACCACAACCTTTTTTCTTCCCCTACAATACTTCTTCCTAACAAAACTTCGCCTAACAATATTTGCTTTTTAGAGATCACCATCTCTGAAGAGCAGTTGCAACTACATCAGCCATCTCCCTCATCATCTTTGGATCTCTTCTAGTCCCATCTGTATGTTCTACTGTTTTAAGTCCTCTCTGATTGTGTTTTGCTCTAAAAGAAACAATGTCTCATTCCCACTATTGTAAAACACTATGGTAAAAATGGGAAATGCACTAACTACTTCATTCTTTTCCATGTCGATGGTCACGAAGTCCCTTGTCTTCACATTCATTGCTATTTTCTACTCCAGCTGACCACTGGCTTTCCTAAATCCAACTGTACAGATTCAAGAAATGTCTACTGCTTCCATTACCCTACATTTCCTTTCTGCACTATAGCTCTGTTCATCCAGGCTGGATTTCTGCCATGCTTCCTTGATTTTCTGACCACTGAAAAAGACAGCTTTTCTGGTCTGAGAAGACTTTCTTTGATGATCAACAATCCCTCTTTGGCCCCTTGCCCTCGAGGAAGGCCTCCCTTGGAACCCTGCCAACCAGATCCTTGACTAAGCCAAAATCTACTCTCCTGAAATACAGTCCCGTGTTTCTACTATTTGTTTGGCTTATTTATCTCAAGACCTTAAACTCTATTATCTCACAATCACTCCAGTCAAGATTTTCCTTGGCTTTCATGTCTCTGATCAGTTCTTCCTGCCTAGCCATATTGCCAGATCAGCAAATATCGAAGTGTTTGAAGTCTCTTATTAAGCATCAAGGCTGACAACTGGGGGACTTTTTTGAGGTGTCTAAAGAAGGCTTCATCTACTTCTTCTTCTTGATCATGTTGTCTGTATCAGACATTTACCAAAATGTTCTGTCCTCTAATCCTTATCATTAACTCTTGACTGGTTCATCACCTATCCTGTGCATTCTCTATGCTCGTTAGTGTGAAGAGTACTCTTATCCTCCTCTTATCTTTACCTGTTTTTCCTGAAAGCTTGCGTAAAAACATCTGTACATTTTAGATCGCTAATGTATCAAATGTGACTTCCAGCTGCCAGTTCAAACAAATACTTCTAGTGTCACCTGCATTCCACATACATAAGAACAATACAAAGGACCATATGGGTCTATCCGAGCACAACTGAAATAAATATTAAATGTTTATTGCTTATTTTCTATGTTTTGATAATTATATTAAATTTTCCATTCACTGTTATGGAACCATGACGGCCTAGACATCATCTCATACATAGACTTCTACAAATAAAGACCTAAATTAAGGTATCATATTACCGAAATGAATCCTGTCTGAGATCTCTACAGTTGATGTAGAATGTCTATCCACATCTAAGTTGAACATCCCAATCTTAGCTAAAGGAGGTAAATAGGCAGTTTTTCATATTCCTGTTTTAACTATCTATGTCAGGATGAGATGAATCTCATCAAGATGAGAAGTGCATGTCTCTGTTTTGTTTACAAAGTGATCTAGCTGACTGTGTTTAGCTAGCTCAGTTATATATGGCCATATGAAAGATATTTAACTATAGATAAGATTAATGAAACACTGGTGTGTTCTCAAACATTTAATTTTGTTACAAATTCATAACCTGAGTCTGCATAAACATTTGACTGTATCTGTGGTTGAAATTGTGGTGATTTGCCCTCTTGAGTTTTTCAAATCCTTAATCCGGCAGTTTTCAGACTAAATGTCCGTTAGCAGTGGCATTTTGTCTGGGAGAAGAATGAAACATTAAACACAGTTGTCTGTCTTAAAGCGTAAGTTTTAGTGACAAATAAACAGACTAAGAGAGATTGAGCTATGTCATATGAAATGCAGTCACCTAAAGGTTCAGTGTTGGCGATATCAAGAGAGAAAAATTAACTAAACTAGCAAAGTCTTTGGACAGAGAATAGATTTAAATGAAGACCATAACTTTCAGAGTCAGCTTGTAACAAAGCAAAGACCTACAAAATGAAAAAATACCTAATTAGAAAACCTAATTTTAGTAAGCAAACAATTGTTCTGATTCACAACGGGTTGCCATAAAGGGTTGCCACTTTAGCACCGATAAAGCAAACAAAACAAAAGAAAGGTGAAATAGGGTTAAAATCTTTCCTCTAAACTCTTTGCTCGTGGATAAGCTGTCCTGCTTTTGTCTAGTAATGAAGAGCTTTCCCATCTCTATTTGAAACAGGTGGATTCTAGCCATTACTGAGATGGGATCTTCAGGTGATTCGAACAGGAAATATGCCACCTATAAAGTGTCAGTAGCTGCACTGTGTAATAACACAACTAAAAGCAAACAAAAAAAAATCTTACCTCCCTTCCCCTAATTTATTCTTGTAATGTGCAACCCTCTATGCTGATAAGAAGAAGGAACTGACTTGTTATATCAACTATCTAGTGACAATGCCATCCAAGAAGGAGTACAAAGTCGGGCCTCTTTAGCTGTTTCCCATTTACAATTCTTCTCCTTGAGCCTCAAAGCATGGTTATGTGAGCAATGGGAGAAAATCTGCACTTGCTGTATTTGTAAACTCCCCAAAAAGCTTACATAACTAACAGTGCTCTGTCTTGGTCTGAAATACATTTCCTTGTAATGTGACATTTTGAAAAGTTTTTTGTAGAAGAAGCAGAGTCAGGAGAACAAAATGACTGCAGAGGAATAGTTCTTACTATCTTGTACTATCACGACCTCACTTGCAAGAAGAGTGCTTATCCTTTTTCAGTGTCCAGTTCAGCAATAATGTTCAGTTTTGCAGTCAGTGTTTCATTCTCACTGCAGTGGTAGTGCTGCTGGAGTACTGCAACTTTATACTGAAGATTCTTGAAGATGCTGGGTACTTTGTTGTCGTTTTTATTTTGTTTTGTTTGTTTTGTTCTTTGTTTTTTCCATTTCTTCTATTAAAAAAATATTTCATGATCCTAGTACAGGAATAAGAAAAGGCAAAGAGAACACTAAAACAAAAGAACACTAAAAAATAGATGTGGGAGGTTACTTGTCACTGACAAATATTGCCTAAGCCTCTGCTATACAAAAACCTTGAAAAAACATATAAGTGTATTCATCGATTCTCCACTCCTATAAAGAAAGCAGAAAACTGAAGCAAGTGACAATTGGAAATCCCCTTTGTTTCTCATGCCTGGTTTGTGAAGAAAAAGAAGATATTTGCACTATGTGGGAGGATACCATGTGTTTTCACTCTATTGAAATCCATATTTCGAGGATTTTTTTTGTTGTGAAAGCATTGTGACTGCAATACTGACAAGGTCAATGTCAGGTTGCATTTTCTGCTGTACAAGTGTCACTCAGGCAAATTAGTTTCGCCTAAGGGTCTAGTCTACTACCCACCTAGTTTTCTGAAACCTTTTCCTTCCTGAATCAGCATTTCTTTTGTTAACATGGCACATCCTGTCTCCTTCTGTCCTTTCCTTGCTATTCGTTTTTGTTGATCCCATATCTTCTGATTCACACACAGAAAGAAATCTGCTTTTAATTTTGGGGGTTTCTTTCTAAGATAGATACTCGACTCTCCCCCACTTAATTTTTCCTTTTAATGCAGTTACCATAACAACACATCTGTGAAATATGGGGCATTGCAATTACAAACTTGCAAACAAGAAATTCATGCACAGTGATTGTATGCGTATAAACAGGTTCCTGGGAACACAGCAGAGATAAGGTACTTCCCGATCATCTTTTGACTCAACATCATTTAATGGTCAACTCTATGATGTTTACTCTCAGTCAGTTTGCAGAGGATACTAAGTTTGGCGTGAGTGTTGATCTGCTGGAGGGTAGAAAGGCTCTGCAGAGGAATCTGGACAGCCTGGATTGATGGACTGAGGCCAGCAGTATCAAGTTCAATAAGACAATGTGCTGGTCCTACACTTAATTCACAACAACCCCATACACTGCTACAGGTTTGGGGAAGAGTGGCTGGAAAGCAGCCTAGCGGAAAAAGAGCTGGGAGTACTGGTCTATAGCTGACTGAACATGAGACAGCAGTGTGCCCAGGTATCCAAGAAGGCCAATAGTACCCTGTATCAGAAATACTGTGCCCAGCAGGACTAGGAAAGTTATTGTCCCTCTGTATTCAGCACTGGTGAGGCCGCGCCTCGAGTTCTGTGTTCAGTTCTGGGCCCCTCACTACAAGAGAGACATTGAGGTGCTGGAACAAGTCCAGAGAAGTGCAGTGAAGCTGGTGAAAGGTTTGGAGCACGAGTCTTATGAGGGGTGGCTGAGGGATCTGGGGTTTTTCTTCCTGGAGAAAACAAGGCTCAGATGGGGATTGGTCTCTTCTCCAAGACAGCAAGTGATAATACAAGAGAAAATGACCTCAAGTTGCACCAGGGGAAGTACAGATTAGATGTCAGAAAAAAAATCAATGAAAGAATGATTAGGCATTGCAATAAGTTGCCCATGGAGCTGGAGACCCCATCTCTGGAAGTGTTCACTGGAAGTGCCATGCTTAATGCTTAGTCATGACTTAGTGCTATGGTCTGGTTTAGAAGGTGGTATTCGGTTTAAGGTTGGACTTGATCTTGGAGGTCTTTTCCAACCTTAATGATTCTGACTCTATTCTAAGGTTCTGCAGTCCTGGATGTACATACAGACTGGGGAATGAGAGGCTGGGGACCAGCACTGTGGAAAGGAACCTGGGGTTCCTGGCTGATGGCAAATTGAATATGAGTTAGCAGTGCCCTGGTAGCCAGGAGAATAAACCGTTCCCTTGGATACAACAGACACAGCATGATCAGTTGGTAGAAGGAGGTAATTGTCCTGCTGTGTTCTGCACTAGTGCATAGAGTCCCAATGGACACCAGTGACAAGTGGTGTACCTCAGGATTTCACATGAGGATCAGTTTTACTTAATATATTCATTAATTACATGGATAAAGGGATCGAGTGCACCCTCAGTAAATTTGCAGATGACACCAGGCTCAGTGGTGCAGACATCCTCTTTCTGTGTCCAAACAATTCACCCCCACAAAAAAAGTCTGTATTAGCAGCAAATTAAATCTTCAGGCCCAATAGCAACCAGCTACAGTGATATTTATGAAAAAAACCAGTTTGTGTCACAGCACATCTTTGTCATTTTGTGGCTTTGACTAATCAGACTTTTTACTGGGCCATCAGTAACTGATTTACTAAATTTCAAACTTGTCTCAGCTGAAGGAGGTCAGTGTAGTCAGAGAGGTTTCTAAGCCAGGAAAGTCCTTGTGTATGCGAGAGTTGTATAGCATAGCTGGTCAGAGCCTATCAGAGAGAAAGGGCAGAATTATGATGCCTAAAATAAAATATCCCTGGGCCTGAAAGGCCATTCAGGATGTAAAACTGATTTCATGAAATAGATCTCTTTTTATGCATAAGAAGTTATTTTTTGTCTGAAGTTCCCTGTTGAGTTTTGTCAACTTACAACTCCTTGACAACCATAAGGAAACTTCTCATTGTACATATTGAGGTGCAGGTTAGAAACAACTGAAGTGGAAGTTATAAATGACACATTCTTTGTTCTTGACCTCTGAAAAATTAAATGCAATTTTTGCAATTCATCACCGAAAAAAAAATGAAACTGTGATTTCTACATGTAAAATTTAGATAATATTTTCAAATTCAATTTGATGATTTTGTAACAATATTTTACTTTGGTTGCAAGACATTTACTTGAGTTTTATTTTTATTGCTACATGATTTTTTTTAACTAAGAAGTTCTCTTCAGTTAAGGAATATAAAATATTTTAACATGGACAAACATAATTAAAAATGAAGTATAATAAATAAAGTGGGAAAGCATCTACAGAATCATATTTCCAGAGTGCAGGCCATTCAGAGCTGTCTTAAAGATTTGGTTGAAACCCAAAAATTGTTACGTATTAAAGTAATCTTTTTTGTTTAATTTGATGACAGAAAATTGGACAGCACGTTCTCACAGAGAGCAATAACTGAGTCACTGACATACTATTGTTGACTACTGCCACGTCGTGTTCTCTCTCAGATGAGAAAAAAAAGCATGAAGTGTAAGGCTGAACAGTTAGTTAGGAGTTAGGATACCTCCTTGAGAAGCAAGTTGAGAAGAATCTGAAGTAAAAGGTTGCAGAAAAGAATAAGGAAGGTAGAACCTGGAGGAACTGCCTAAAAAACTACAAGTTATTTGGAAAAGCAGCAGACAATAAAAGGAGTGGGAGAAAAACCAAGGTATATACATGCTGAGAGAAAAATGCAAAGTTTAAAACAATGTAGTTTTGAATTTTTTAAACTTTAATGAAGTATGATATTAATTTACATCTAAGAGTGCCTTCTTCCAGAAGAATACAGGCCTTGGATAACTATTTGCTGATCAACCATAGGGAATGTTGTGGCTTTTGATGTGTTTTGTTGGGTTTTTTCAACCTAGATCAGCTTGACTAGCCTCATATGTGTCGTCATTTTGTGCAAATTCAACTGAAAACATTTTTAGGCCATAAAATGCAATGCTTAATGAAGAGAGTTTAATAATGAGAGCCCTTGGTTATGATTTTGTGGACTTTATTGAATAAATAATTTCAGTAGGGAAACCATGTTTGGTTTGATCATTACAGATAAGGGCAATTTGCTATATTTGCAGGAAAGATGTACTTTTTTTTTAATATTTGGTGGCAGGTTTCACTTTGGAATCAGTAGAAACTGAAAAATGCTGAGATATAGAGGTGAGTTTAGTGTTTCTGCCTGATGAAATACATTAAGCACAGCCATAAATGCTGTTTACAGCATTAAACCATTTACATGGATTAAGTTTTACGATTTAAGTTTTAGTGTTCACCTTGTCTCTGGGTCATTTCTAGCCCCTCTGAAGCAAAAGAATGCTTGATAATGCACAAATTAACCCAGTAGCAGTTTCTGCAGATGGTTTCGCTGTGGTATTAGGAAAGATAGCAAGAACAAGGATTACGGGAAATACAGTGACTCAAAAAGCAGAGTGTTTCTATGACAAGGAATTGCAGAATTGCAGAATAGTTAGGAACAGAAGGCATCTCTAGGGATCATGAAATTCAATGTTCTCCCAACCTTGCAGAATTTAGAAATGTTTATATACAGAAATGAAAAACTAATACCATATCTTTTGATCACTGGAAAATTGTGGGAGGGAAAAAATTTTTTGTTTGTAATTGTTTCAAAGTATTCTTACTCATGATATGATAAAATTAATTAGAATGAGTATAAATATAACCAAAATTTAAGTGTGATAGATCTAAGCCAATAAGCCTTAACTTTCAGACTACATTGCATGTTACATTTAAAAGATAACAGTGAAGGGTTGGTAAAATATTCAAATCTGAATGTAAGAAACAATGCATGACTACTTTAGAACACGTAGGAGTTTATACCTTTGACTGGTGTTGTACCTATGGGCTATAGTCAGCTATCAGTTATGACCTTTGCTGGAATAATCTATAACTTCAGATGCTGATGTGCATCACAGATGTTAGAACATAACAGAGAAGCTAACTTCACTTCTATGTTCTCTTCATCATTTTCAAAACTCAAGGAAACAGCCATACGTAAGTGCCTATTCAGTGGGCATGAACTAAAGGAGACACAGCAGTCTGGCTTTCACTCTAGAAACTGACTGACTTCCCAAATGGAGTTTATGACAACTGAGACAAAGTAAAATTCGACAGCATAGAAGTGGGGAGGAGTAGAGAAAAAGCTTCTGACTTAGTGAGTCAACTTGTTTTTTATTAAAAATGACCTTATAAGTTCTAGAGTACACCGCTAATCACGTGTCTGTCTTAACGCCTATTTTGAAGGCTACAAAATATTTCTTTCCGGGAAAAACAAATCAATCAAACATGATTAGAATAAAGAAACAGCAACAACAAAAGAAGTTTATAGCTGCATTGAGAAGAGGAAGATTTCCAATTAGTTGACAAACTACATTAATGAAATATTTTAAAATAGGAAAAAAAGCCAGGAAATTAAGAAGTCAAGTCAGTCATGTAAGCAGAAAGCATTGATGAAAGACAAATGCTAGAAGGAACAAAAGTTGTTTATTAGTTAGAATATTAAAAATATACTCATCAGTTATTCTAAATTTAAAATGCATAATAATATAGTTTTCAACAAGTAAACTTCAAGAGGAACCACGTATCATAAATCCTAAAAAAACATTGTTTCCTTAACTTTCACAATAATATTTACTTATATGCCTTTATTGGATTTATTTTTATTTTCCTCATCTACCTTTCCAGTTTTGTCAACTCAAAAAGTTCAAGGGTACATTTTAAAAGCAGATGATTATGTTCGTTAATTAAATATTCTGTGATAGAATTAATTAATAGTGTGTCTATTCTATATAAGCCATGGACAGATCACTCATAACATTAAAAAATAAAGCAAAGTACAAGTCAGAAAATTGTGTGGAATTCATGTTTTAAAATTTATATTCCTTTCAAAATAAATTTCTGTGGACATAAGTATTTCCTGGCTTCCCTGTTTTCTTGCTTTCTTGCTTCATCTTGTTTGTTTCCTTTCTTACCAGTTTGCTTTCTTGCTCTCTCCTCTGTATAACTTTGTTAGGAAATAAGTAGTACTTCAGGAAAACAAATTCAGAAAAAAATCTGTCTTAGCATTCTGTTTTGCTAAAGTTTGATCTAAAAAAGTGTATTTTTTTGTCCTGTTTCTTTCCAACATGTAGGAACTAGATTTAAATGGCATATTTCAGATGCCTAGTTTACTTAATAAGTAAACTGCAGTAATGACGCTATTCCATTATCTTAAACCTTATTACAGTAAGGACTGTGAATAATAATTTTTATATTGGTGCATAAATGTATTTTTTGTCTTATTTTAGATGTCTACTTTTTTTTTTTTTAAATCCAAATAACTTGGCTTGAAACAGCAGAAGACTTTTCAAAATAAAAGCTCACATGCTATGATGGTCAACATTACTCTTATCTTCAGTTAGTTAAAAGAAGAATGGTTTGGAATTGAGAATATTTAGCATAATATATTTGGAATGTATTTGGTTTTTTCAAATCACCTATTTGATATTTTATACGCCTAAATATGTATTTAAGTTGTATTTATATGTTATATGTATGCATTTTTACCTATATAGAAATGTAAATATAAAACTGATTTTTAAGAACATTGAATTCCAAGGGAGGTAGAATAGTGCTGATCTATATATCCATCTGAATCACACAATCATATTGATTGTGCATATAATTGTAGTACTTTGAAAGATTTTACTGGACCTCTGTATTTTTTCTAAAATCCAAAGAAACTTAAACATTGGGATGTTTAAAATACTCCTTCAAATAGTGTTTAAGAAGAGAGCTAAGGACAAAAAGGACAAATTTGCAGAAAGTATTTAATTTTAAAGATGAAAATTATATTTTAATCAGTAATATATTATAATACAAAGCATATAATACTGCATTGAATAGTTTCACCATGGTTATATTCAAGGAAATACACCTTTTCATTAATTGTTGAATGAACTGCAGTCCAAATGCATTCAATATTTTTATGTGGGTACTTACAGAACCTTCATCATCACAGCAGCTTGGCATTAATACCTTTACCCTTACAACACCTCTGAAAGGTAAATCTGTTTCATTCAAAGAGCTTACTGAAGAGAGAGCAACTAAGTTACCAGACATCCCAGAGGAAGCTAGTAGCTAAAGTCTCATGTTTACTAATCTTCTCAGTCACAGCCTCATGCCTTAATAACAATGTCATTTTTCACCTGCTTCTGAAAATGCCCCTTCACATGCTGCACAGATGTAGATCAGCAGCGCTTTTAGAAATCAGTTAGCAAAATTTATCAAATTTTTTAAAGAAGTGTCCCATCCTTCCTCATATATATTCACTTATTGAAACTGTAACACTTGAGGAAAAGACTGTTTAAAAGAATTTTACATTTCAAAAGGTTTTTTAAAGAAAGTTTTAAAATTATTGAAGCACCACGTTTTAATATCTTGCAAATGGGAAAAGAAAATTGTTCATTTTAAGAAAATCACCTTTTAAAATATTGATTATAATTAACAAGTAAAAAAAAGAGAAAAATTAAAATATTTTCGAAACATTAGATGAAACCATTTGCCTAATTCTGTCTTTTCTAAAGAGAGAAGCACCACTTATACTATTCAAGGTTCTTATAATTTTAGTGGGAACCCTAAATGTTCACATCTCCACAACCCTTGTGGAACAGGAAAACTATTGCCTCTTAAACTTTAACTAAAAATTAAAATTCCTGACCCTGCCCATTTCCCTCCTCCCTCACCCCATTCTCACTCTGTCCACTCCATCACCAAGAAAATCATGTATTTGAAGCAAAGTAATCTGCAGTGCCTACCCTTCCCTTGGCCCAAAGTGGCTATTGACGATAAATAAAGATGTATGCTTAGGAATATGGTATATGCTGCAAACAAGTTACTACTTGATATATATTTCTCTACTGGAGTATGTTTAATTTATATTTGCTTTCATGTATAACCAAAATTGCTTATTTCCTTTTTCACTAGGTCTGTCACATTTTCTCTACTGATGCAAGGTAGGCTCTGACTTCTGTAATTGCTACTACATCACTGAATAGTTGGAGAAATTAGGACTAGGATCTAAGGTTCTTCTCCAGAGATCTCAACCTGTTCTGAAGATCTACTAGTTGTGATGTGGTTCCTCACATACGGTTCGAAAATGCTGAAGTTCCATGTATTCAAGGAAATTAAAAAGAAAAGAGTTGTCAGCATGGGTTTCCACAAAGCTACAAGACCGATTATAAAACTACAGGAAAGGAGATTGAGATAGCACAAGACACTTGGTGATGAAGGGCCATTGCAGAAAAAAGTTTTCCAAACTTATTTTTTGGATCCTTAGTCTATAAATTCTTTACACTACTAAATGTGGAAAAAAAATATTTTTTTCTGAAATTAACCATATTAAATATTGTACCAGCTTCTGTATTTAAATTCCTTACCTTATAGAAGTCATAAGAATGAAGTAAAAGTCCAACAAGAAGAAATATTTTACTAAGAAAAGGCTAAAGTGCAGTGAAATCTATTTTTCCTATTACTTTTCTGAGAGAAGAAATGATAGTCAGAAAAGAAACAAAACCTTACAATAAATATGTTTCACCAACATTTTTAATCTAAACACTTTCTTACTTCAATGAGAATTTAAAGACATGGCACTTTTCAAGGTGACTCTTTGTATCAATATTTGTAATGGACCTAATTTGAAAGATCATCATTCTTATTACTGTAAAAAGACATCACATATTTCGTGCTGTATGTAGGCAAAATTGCTTAACAAGATATTCAAGCACAGGGTCTTAAAACTTGTTGCATACATAAAGATTGTTCTATCCTATTGAAATCTGAACAAGTAATGGTATTTAGTCAGTATCTAGAAATGAGTAAAATTTTATTACCGATCCTACGGATCTACCAGACCATAAAGATATAGTTGGAAAAGCATGAAACAAAGCTGTAGATCCAAGGTCTGGATCCTTTTTGACACTCAGATAGCACATACCTTGTTAGTGCCTTAGTTTTCTTTAACTAATGTCACATATTATAGTTACTGTTGCAGTTGTACAGGTATGGAACTGTATTCTTTTTAGAGTATGGAAGAAGTCCAAAGTAAAAAAAACCCATATTATATATTATTTCCTTCCATTAAACGTAGAAGTTTTTGGTGTATTTTCAATATTAGCAAGAAAGGGGACAACTTCAAGCCTGGGGTATGCGTACTCTAGATTGTATTTTACAATTTTTTATCTTAATGGTATTTGCTTTCTTACATGATCTATTTAAAGTGTACTTGCAGTATATGTACTGATATATATAGAGACAATAATTATGCAGCCAGAGTTTAACAGCTTGAAGGATGAACAACACATGGAATCAAGATACTATGGAAAAGAGAACATTCAAAGTAGATATATTCAGAGCAGGCAAGATCTCCATTGAATGATTTTTTTTTGTTGTTGTTTTGTTTTGTTCTCTGATGTAGAGAAACAAATGTTTCCTTATTAACAAGAACAGGGCTAATTTTGTAATTAAGACATGCACATAAAATCACTAACTCTGTTCAAGCACATTGCTGTTTAAATGTGCAACTGCAGCTTGTGTAGTCAAATACGAGGTCTCGAAAGCATTCAGCTTAGACACTAATAGCAGTATACAAAGATAACTACCTTACCTTCTTAATTTCCTTAAACAAGTGTAACTTCTGCATCTTAGAACTATAATGCATCAGGCATTATCCTCGGAATACTTATCCAGTATTTCATAGTACACTCACTTTGACATCTATGTTGTCATGGGTAGACTGCCAGAAGTACCAGGGTTAGGTAGTTTGGCTTTTTCCTCATATGTTTACATGAACTTTGGTTGCACTTCTGAAGTGCAAAAAAAAAACCTCTCTAGCCTGGAATAGTACCAACCTTTCATTGAAGCAGAGCAGCAACAATTTTAACCTTAGACACTGTGAAATCTTGATGCCATAGAATGAGTTTTTGCAAATGTAAGTAGTTTTCATAACAGTAGGGGAATAAACACCAAATCCTGCATATCGAGGTCCATTGTGTTTTGCATAGTAAATAAGGACATTTATGTATTCCTACACCATACAATGCAGTACTATGTGAGGAACGTCCAAACAACCTAGTATGTATATAAAGAACTATGCAGTATCAGATACACACTTGGGTCTTGGCATCAGAGCAGCCTCCCAACAGTATTATTTGGCTCTGGCACAGCACAATGTTGGCACAACAGTACTACTAGTTCCAGATCCAGCTTGTGCAGGGGTAGCTTTAATATCTCTGCCTGGGACTGAGTGACGCAGTGTAGATCTGTGAGGTTATGAACCCACAGTAACAGTTTTGCTATTATACTACCCCTGATTATAACGTTTATTTATACATACTGAAATTATTTGTTATGTGGTGTCTGGTAATGAGCTTCCAGCAGAAACCTTTGAAAAAGGGCGTTTCACCTAAACGTCAACCTCCTGGAGAGATTCGACAGAATGAATCAATGTGTACTTTTCTAGGAGTGGTTTAAATGAAGATGAGTTGATTTATCATTTTTCTGAAAAAATAAATCAAAAGAATGGTATTTTATGTAATCTGTGGCTGTACCTGTTAACTATGACATGCTCTTTTGCTTATTATTTGGGATGGAAGTTAATTAAAAGTTTTCAACCCCTTTTGTCCCCCAGAATAGCTGGAATCATAGCATTTCTTAGGGAAAAAAAACAAAAATAAAAACAAAAACCCCACAAACAAACAAACAAAACAAAACAAACCAAAAAAACAAAAAAAACAACCAAACAAAAACCCCCAAACAAACAAAAACCAAGCAACAACAACAACAACAAAAAACACACCAAACCTAAGTAAAACCACATGCAGACTATTTTACTGCAGTGATAAAGAATACACCAGCCAAGGCTATATATTGTGAATTAAAATATAGGCATATAAACAAGATATCTTGAAGCTGTCTGTGTAGTCAATAGCAAAAGATAACATGTCCGATAACTAACTACTCTTTAACAACAACCAGATGCATTTTTTTATCCTCTTTAAGGTAAGTGATACATGAGCGTGCTGGGTTTTTTTTGGGGCCTAAATTCCAAATAAGCCACTCTTTTTTCCCCGCCCCTTCCAGTAATGGAGGGACAATAAAGGAGAGATTATGGACTGAAATAACAACTTACTATAGGCATAAAACAATGGAATGAGACACACAAGATTACAACAGCAGTGTTAATAGCAAAGCTATACAAAAGAGAAAGGGTTTTACTCACAAAAGGGTATTCACCACCAGGAACAAAAAATCCCAAATTGGTAGATGCATCTCATAAATCACATCCCCGTGGTCTCCAGATAAAGGCAATATGGTGACCATTCCAGCATCCTGCACCACGTGGTATTTGGGAACAAAGGCAATAAGGCAAGGGGAGCTCCCGTGGCTAATGTTCCACATCCCCAAGCCTGATACAGTGGAAAGCAATGACAGATAAATCCCAAAAAACTAGATTGTCTGCATCATGCCACCCACTTTTCTGCACCACTGTGCTCAGCTGTGTTGGCAGTACTTGGCTAGGTTTGGCTCCTTGTGCCACAGTCCACTGCCATTTTGTTCCCTGCTACTGCTCCCAATCCACAGCTTCTCTGTTCCTTCCGCAGCTGCTTCTGCTCTGTCGGTGCTGGGGGTGCACGTTCCTCTGAGCTCAGATGTACCACCGCCATTTTTTTCAGAGCAGGGTGTGTACCCTGATGGGCTCAGGCTTGTTGCCATTTTTCTTGGAGTGTCATCTCGGGCTCGTTGCTGCAGTCCTTCAGCACCACGTCTTGGAGCTGCAGCTTGAAAGAACAAATAGGGAATCAGAGATGGCAGAGCAGAGAGGCTGGTACAGAGGCCATGTCTGCAGAGGCTGATCCCAACATCTTCCCGCTGGAGGGAGCCAGGCAAGATGGCACACTTACCATTCCAGACACCAGCTTTTCCAGTCAAAACCACACCCCCAGTGACGACATGCATGGCGGAATGAACAAATAACAAGAATTTCTTTCATTGCAGGAATGAAGGAATTGTTCATCCCTTCCATGGTAGGAACGAACAAATTTATCACACCCACACAGTGTTAAAACTCCACCTCCTTTCTTTGTAACCAGGACAGCGAGCATAGATAAATAAGCTTTATCACATTTCCTATATAGTTGGGTTTGCCTATAGTTTCCTATACTTGTAATTAGATATAGGATGTAGTTAATATGCTATTGATTCAGACTTTTGCTAACTTCATGTTATTATAGTAGCTGCATGCTAAAAGTCAGACCTTGACTAGACCTTCATCTACAACTTGCAATTCATTCCTGGTTATCTTATTGACTGGCCATTAGGTTTGGATCAATCGTCATAAACTAAATGGCATCATATGCAATTTACAAAGCTGAATGTAAAGTATTCCAAACTTGCCCTAGCTCTCAGTGTTGGACAGAAGAACAGAGCAGTCTACCAGTTACACCACTTCTCAGAGGATTTGCAGCTGATGAAATGAAGTCTTCTAATACTCTAAGATTTCCGGCAATTCTTGATAAAAATGAGACCCCAGTAGCCTCTAAAGCAACTCCCTTGTAGTTGCAAACGTTCATCAACAAATAAATACTGATGTAACTGAGTGACTGAGTCATTATATGTGGGGCAGAATTTGAAAGTGTGTCTTTTACATGTACAACCAAACCTATCTGAACCAACAGTTCTGCTTATCCTTTGCTGGTTTTGGAGGAAGCAGACTGAATTTAGAATATAATGTGCACTTAGTGCTGTTAACAACTAGGACCTGCATGACCTGCATGACCGATGTTAATAATTTGTTCAATTCTTATCTCAAAGAGAGGCAGATAAAAAAATTTTTAATAATTAAAGAAATTCCAGAGACTGAGGTGTTCACTTTATTTTATTCTGAATATGAAGAGAAGCTGTGCCGTCATTATTATGTCTTCAATGTTCACTCTCAACAAGGTCATCTCCTCTCCTGGTGATAATTTCATTATTCTTCAGTACCAATAGTTTTCTATTCATCAACGGAAAACTCCCGGCATGTTCTGAAAGGAGGATTTATACTTGTGCAAAGAAATTTGTAAAATACAGGCCTTAATACATTTGAGTCTTTTAATTTTGTGATTTGTAGCAGACAGTAAAGACTGTAGAAGAAAACAGACCAAACCCCGCCCCCCCAAATAAAAACATGTGATAGAATTATCAACGGAGGGAGTAGCAAATCAAACTAATAGTAATGGACTTGTATGAAATCCCTGCAATTTTCACGTCTACCCTTTTTCCTATCCTTCATTCTTTTTATTATTACTGAGACTCTAACAATCTCAGGGCATAGTAAGTCTAACCAGCTTGTAAAAGTGGGTTTGTATGTTTATGTCCCTCAGACTAATACTGACATTTAATGTCCAGTACATATATATATATATATATAAAAATGCTTTTTCACTTCTAAAGAATTTAATTCACTTATATTCATTAAAAATATGATTTTTTTTCCTGTTTTGATTGTATTACATGTGTTATGAATTTACTAGCAGTAGGACCATGACATGAGGAAGCACCTGTTCTACTGTGGAATGATACCATGATAATTTAATATAAATAATCCTCCCAGTGTTAAGAACTTAAATCAAAAGTGTTGCTATGTTGAAGGCCTATCAACAAGCACTCTTTAACCTTTGTTAAACATCTCATGTTTACTATGCATCAGCTTTAAAGTTCTATATAAATGAATTAATTCACCTTTATCCCCCTGAGAAACACTATTGATTTTTATGAAAATGAATTAAACATTCACTATCAATTAAGTTCCGTGTTTGATTTTTCAGAAGAGCTATCTTCTCACTAAATGAGAAATTTACCTGTCAGCAAACACAATAGACTGTTGTGCTGTCCACATATTGGCATACATATTGGATAAACAAAACTCAATTACACTCCTGCTTATACTGCATCAAGATTGCACATTATGTACAGATCTCTTTTTTTCAATGCCCAGCTAAATTGCATCATTTATCCTAGGCTTCTTTATTGCTTAAACATGTAGAAAATTAAGTTATTGAGAAGCTTGGTCCTGTGAAAAAAATAATAAAACAAGAAAAAAACAAACTCATTTTGGCTAGATGTAGTTACGTTTTATTTTTGCCCACTGACTACATCACTTTCTTTTTTGTTTGTTTTTTTTGTTTTTTCCTGTGGTTGTAAGTAACTTCTTTGGACTTTGTATTATGATTTTTTTGTTTCCTGGAGTTGCCTTGGCAGCAGTTCTGAAGAACTCTTTGGGACAATCTTGAGCACTTCTTCCTATTTTTTCTCTCCTTTGATTTATACTATTTAATTTGATCCTAGATGTCTCTTTTGCTTGTTATTCTGTTTGAAGTAGAAGTGTGTATAAGTCTGGATGCAAACCAAAAAACCTTTTGGTATTCCTTTTGAAAGCAGATGATTAATACAAAACACTGACTGGAAAGAGACAACAATTTTTCAGAGCAGTAAATATATTAGATAAATTTCACAGCTTTTATAATAGACAATGTGGTAGTGCAACTTCAAGACACATGCAAAGAAGAACTGAAATAAAATCTTTTGAGATGAGTATGTACTGAAAATGGACACCATTACCTAGGCTGTTTTCCGACCTACTAAGTTTTACAAGTGAATCTTTTAGTAAATATCTTAGATAATTTACTTTTTAACTCTGACTTATCTTGAACAACCATATTCTTCCATCTATTAGCAGTATTTTTGTATGTTACTTTACCTATAATTTGTGTACTGTGTTTGCTGTTCATTTAAACATTTCCATTAATTTATAAAGCAAGCAATAGAATTTGTAGGTTTCACATCTTATTTAATAACTTTTCAATATTCAGAGGCATATCTGGGTAGAAACATTTTACTTGTATTCTTGGGGTTTTTTTTCCACTCATTTAAAAGCATCTGATGCTTGTTAAAGCAAAAGTGGAGACACTATGCCACAACAAGACAAGTAGAGAGGCTGATAACAGACATTTCCCTTCCTCCTTGATTTCCAATTACTGAAAAAAAAATTTCTGACAAAACCAGTCTTCTTCTTATTTGTGTACATGTCCAATGTCACAGAGGTGCAATCATTGCCTTCAGGCTAAAAGGTTTTTGTTGCCTTTCAGGGTACTTCAGTAATACCTGACATGTCTCTATACACTTTTATAACAGTATCAAGGATCTTCTGCATGTTTAAGAAGAAAAGCCAATGAATTTTTGGCTTCTGGAAGATCTCTGCCTGAACTATGAAGTTCAATTAATCTCCTAATTTATTTGTTTCCAATTAGTACTTAAGTTATGTGAAATCTAATCTGGACCATTTTATTCTCACAATTAGTTCTTTCTGCCTTAGGGGTGTGCTCCATTCATGTTTTAATCTGCAGGTTCTGTCTGTAATCATGAATCAGAAACAATTAATCATCAGCTTTGCTCAGAATTCAAGTACATCAGCTCAAGAAGATGTAGCAAGGATTCCTGCATGTTTATGTGTGTTCTAAGATTCTTTCAGTTTCTTGGCATTTCATTCAGCTAAGTCTCTTGGGGACAATTCTGAATGAACCTAACTATAATTAGAAAAAATGTTAAGTTGCTCACTTTTCCTTTTTTTTTCACAGCAATGCATAGAGAAAACACGATTGTAAATATGCTAGCTTTAACTGCAAGATATTCTTTGGCCTAGTAAAATTTACAACAGTAAGTTACTCAAAACACCAGTTTTGAGATGTTTAGAACTACAATCATTAGTTTATAGCTTTGTAAACTAAGTTGCAATGCTCTTCCTAGCAAAAGCAAGGTCCATACTTATAAAAGAATTAATAAAATGTTTTATTTTACTGGATAACAACTTAAAGAAGATAAACCTTTGTAAAGGTATTTTTGGAGTTGAGCTCCCTTCCTGCATGCATGCCACCCTTCCCTCTAGAATTGATTCAAAATTGTTAGCTTCAGATTCACTTATTCTTTGTGATTTTATATGACTGGAGAAGGGGGGAAAAAAAGCTAAACAAATCAAACATGCACATCATTTATGAATCTTTAAAATATGATCCTATAAAGCTTGTACTTTTTTTCTATAGCACTGTCCAAAGCAGATTTTGGGAAAAAGAGAGGACACAGAAATGTGAAGACCATTCACTGTCTGGAAATAAGTTTCCATAGAAGAGAAGTCTCAGCTTTTTGCTACACCTCTGTAATGTTCATTTACATAACTGCAGGAATCAGTTTCTAGATGGAAGTGGTTGGAGTTGGTAACATAGAAAACAAAGAAAGAGAACTAAAGATCCCAGAGAGAGTACTGGGTGGGGTTTTTGTTTTTCTTTTAGTTCTTGGAATATCTTTTAGGTATTGAGGGGGTGCAAACTATTGGATTTTTCTTAGTCATACTATATATTTTCTGTATTCCCCAATCCACTAAAACAGCAAAACCAATTTCTATATAATTTATTTTTTCATATTCAGCGGAATAGAATATTAATCAGTGTTCATGTTTTGTCATTTATCCACACAATTTTATTCCTTCTCTTTTCTAGTGACCTATTAAAAGTGCTACTTCTCCCAAAAGATGTGTTAGTTTTCAGTGGTTCCACTATTTCAAATTTCATGTAAGTTTTTGAGGAAATTCAAGGCACGTATTTCTAACAAAAGAATGCAAGGTATTATGCTGAAATCCAATATATGTGATTCAGATATTATCTGCGCATTTGGTCAGTTACATAAAAAATCTCTGTCAGAATAAACCCCTCATAGAATAGTGTTAATTTAGGATATGATGTTAGTGAGTCTAATCCAAGACTAAGAAAGCATGAAGGGATATGTGTAAATTAATCCCTCTTTAAACTGATGCTCAAACATATCATACAGGGCAGTGTGAATAAAATGTTTTCCTGAATCATGGTTTGAAGCAGACTATGCAAAAGTGAACAAGTCTGATAAAAAACTTTGGAAAAAAAATTAGGTAAATAATTCCTTCTTATATCTACCTGTTGGATTTAACTAAATGCCTTCATAGTATTTAGTTGTGTGGTTTGACTGAAATTCTTATTTTTCAATGAATGTGTCCCATACAGCAATTTTCTTAGTATTTAAACTCTAAAGCAGTCTTGGCCATTTATATATAACATTTTAATTCAACAGGATTTAAAAAAAAAACAAACAGCTTTGTGAAGGTAAAATGCTCTTTGGGTCTAAAATAGAGCGATTTTATTGGTGATTATATTGGTCAGGATGCTGAAGGACCTTGAGGGGAAGCTGTATGAGGAGTGGCTGAGGTCACTTGGTCTGTTCAGCCCGGAGAAGAGGAGACTGAGGGGAGACCTCATTGCAGTCTACAACTCCCTCATGAAGAGAAGGGGCAGGCACTGATCTCTTCTCTGTGGTGACCAGTGACAGGATCCAAAAGAATGGCCTGAAGTTGTGTCAGAGGAGGTTGTTGACTTTCCCATCTAGTCAATGACTCCTATCTCTTAATGCTTCTGCAGATTAGTACAGCAGTAATAATACTAACTTCTCCTCCTTCTCCAGTTACCATGCATGACATGATGGGAAAGAATTACAATATGAAGTAGAGAGGTCAGAGTAATAAGCCTCATGGCAATCTGCTTACTTTTAGCCTTTCACTCCATAGATAGAAAACTTAAAATATGTTGGAGCTTCATGTGAAAAAGTTTGCAAATCTATATACTGGAAAAGAGTCACATAAATGGCAGTTTGTCAGCAAATATGTATCACCAAGTTTCTGACTGAGAATGTCTGGATTTTGATCATTATACATTGCTTTTTTTATTATCTTAAGAAGTATGGGGTTTATCTTGATAATCTTATTACATGACATTCTGTATAGAATACTAGACCTGATCCTCCATTCTATTTGAAGAGTTTAAGGTGACAAGTCCTATTGAGGATAGATCATATGAGCTCCTGAGTTCCCTTCAGACCTAAATTTTCCTATGATTTGTAATCAGTGCTTAAAAGAAGAAGAAGAAAAAACTAGCAATAGCTTTTCTTTAAAATTCACATGAACTTTTCAGATCATACCAGAACAAAAAATAGTACAACCAAGAAAAAGTTGAATATATTTTTTATGCTGCTTGCATTCAAAGTCAAGTATACCTTCAATTGTATGTTGATCAATTTGCCACTGTGTCGCAGAATGGCTTTTTGAATAGCAGTTTGAAAACAGTGTGAAGCTGTAATTTATTCTTCACAGAATTCAACATTGTATTTTTCTCAAATTTACTCTTAAAGAAAAATTTACACCCACAGTTGATTATTTTTCTCATGTTTTTGGGAACCAGCTCATTGGGAACCGCTTTTTTACAGCAGTAATTATGATGGGAACTGTTAGATCAATCAAAATTACAAAATTCTGTTTCTGTAAAGGCAAAAATGTAATATCTAACAATCTGTGATAAATGCTTTGATAAGAAATCGAGGTAGTTATTCATTGTAACAAGTAGTTTCAGGACAAAAGAAGAACTTTTAATTTTGAATCATAGAACATTAACTTTAATTAGTGACCCAACTGAACAAGCCAAGCTGAATAAAAACAAACTAAAATTAGTAATAGGCTAACAGCTTGCCTATTTCCTTGGGCAACATGTGGCTAACAGATGATGTGATGTTCAGTGACAGACAAATTCTGATCCTCTTTGCGACTTTTAAGTTCTAAACTAAGAAAACATAAATTTCATCTGTAACATCAACAGCAGAATGACTGAAGAAAATACAGAAGATATTTCTAATTTAAAAGAAGGGACAATGAGAAATGATTGTGATTCAATATTCCTTATATGATACTAGTGATATACAGGTGGTAATGTAGATAATAGTAATTGAAGATTGCATTACTTAATTGCTTATTATCACCTGTCCTGATTTTGGATCAGAGACTCCTCCTTTATCTTATACCCTACTGGAAAATAAAGCAATCATTCTTCCACAATTACCTCATTAAAATTCCATATGTTCATTCATTTTCTTCAGTAAAATTAGACAATACATTTATTTCTACAGATATATGTTATGAGAACATCTGAATTTGCAGATCAGAGAAACAGTACCAAATAGGCAACTACAGCTTACTTTATGCAATTGTTTGATCCGTTCCCTTCTGATGTTTTTCTACTTATGCCTGATTATATTCTTCCTTTTGAGGTCTCTGTATATTGAGAAAAATTCCTCTTACTACAAGTGTGGTATTTCAAGTGAATGCAGCTCTCACAATGCTCTTTGACTTTTTTTCTCTGGTACTTCAACACACAGCTGTCTTTTTCATCGTAGGTAAACTCACAAGTGGGAAAGAATTTCAGTATTTTGGGGTTGTTTGTTTGGTTTTGCTTTGGGGTTTGTTTCTTTGGTTTTTTGGGGGGTTTTCTCTGTTAGTTTGTGATAAGTACTATCTATTTCATGGAAGTGGTTTAAGGGCAGGGTTTGTTCTGCAAAGAACCTCTGTGCACAATAGAGTTAATGAACCCTGGTTTTGTAAAAATCTATCTTCTTCACTTCCGTCTTCCACTGTAAATATCTCTCAGCCTTTCTCCTACTTCTTTCACATATGTCACTTTCCACAATAAAATATGGCATGTTTGTGTCATGTTTATAATAGCATGCAAGCCTGCTGGTTATCTGGGCTCTGCCAAATGGATTGCCTTATAGCTTAGCTCTGCTAGTTTCTTCCAGTGTAGATTTATAAGGAATAAGATTTACTAATTTTTCTTCTTTATTCAACTAAAAAATTCCTACTGCATTTTTTTTTTGATATTTTTCTTCCTGTCAAATTTGGTAGTTACTAATCAGTAGTTTAGAATACTTATGTAAAGACATACACAATTTTGCATTTGCATGTATATGTATATCCGAAGGCAAGAAGAAGGCTGAACAGATGAACAAAATATAATGGGAGGAACACACAAAAGATGTGATAAGGGATTTTTATTTTATGTGAAAATTGATGGGAAGAAATTTTAGTACCTATAGACATATAGCTCTAATTCAGGAAATTCCTGCATCTGTTCTTAATATACTTTGTGTGAATTGTCCTATTTATGTATAAATTTCATAGGGAGCTTAGAGTCTTAATGATTTATACTTTCTTCTACTTTTAGACTGTCGATAATAAATTTTACAGAGCTAACATACTTTTTAAATCCTACTAGATCTTTAACTTAATCACTTGCTCACAAAAGAGCAGAATTTTGTTCCAAGTGGGCAAGGATCTAGATGCCCAACTCTTCTTGAAGTCAAGGATGTTAGGTAATAAACCATCTGTTTCTTCAATCATATACATCTCAGAAAATTTCTCTGAAGAGCCCAGGTTACTCAAATATAGATGTTTTTAGAGGTTGAGTCAACAGGCCTCAACAAAATTTTTAAAGTTAAGAGGATGGATAGAGAATCATTCAGAATCAGAATTTCCCTTTCGGATAAGTGATGCCTCTGGATTTTTTTGATTCCTTTAGCTTGTTTAGACTTCCCTCAAAGTAGGCCTTTATTCTGTTTAAGAACATTTGCACCCTGACTTGAACAACAAGATACACCATAGACAAAGCAACCTTCAAATCCTTAACCTTGGAGGAGCTCCAAAAGACTGTATGTGCTGTGACAAAGAGAAAGATGAGGCAGAAGGAGTCTTAGAGACCCATGACTCAATTTCCAGAGGGGTGTGCCGGGGCAGAACTGGGGAGGATCTGGGGGATGGATAGGTTTGGGATTGGATGGACAATATCAAAAATTGTGGAACCTCTGAACATAAGGCGCATGTGTCTGTACTCACTGTGATTGCAGGCCTTCATTAAAGAACCTGTTCTCTTATCTAATAATTGCCTGGTGAGTCTATTTTTTGGCTCCCAAGATTCTTTAAGGCATGATTAGGTTCCACAGCTATAGTTTTTACATAAAAATACAAATGAAATAACAGAGTAACCCCATCTAAAAAAATACATGATTTTTAATATTCAAGTTAGTGACTTATGAAATGTCAATGGAAATTTTACTGAGCTATGGCTAAAGTGAATTTTATATCAGTAGCAATTTATCAAGTAAGATTAGATGTCTCTTCTTTAAAAATATGTATCTTTGCTTAAGGAGGGACTGATTAAGAGTACAATTACAGTTTTTATTACACAATAGAATAAAATCAGTTACTGTGGTAGTTTCTTCTTTCTTCATAGAGAACACATTAGTCCTACATTCCCTCTAACAGACTAAAATAAATGGAAACCACATCTTTCAGAGACTATACCGTGAGTCTGTGGCAGAGCAAGACTAGGAGACTAAATATCATGAGTCATGGTACCGTGCTTTGGCCTCAGCTTATTTTATAAATATATCTTATCTATACATTTAATTTCATTTTTCAAATAGGACAGAAAGTTGCATCTGGCTTCCTGAGAATCAGGGCTTAAAAATGTTTTCTTCTAAATACTGTTCCATGAAAGCCCAGCCCTCTTCTTTCAGGCAATCCAATTGTCATGCATTTTTGCATCTTTAAAGAAATACATTTTCTTATACTTTTCTTCTTGTAATTGAATTCCTAATAGTTTTTGAAAATGCAATTGAATGTAGATTTAACTGAAAGTCAAGTATTTACTTTTCAGATATTCTGGTAGTTAATGACAGTTACAATCATTCAGTGCTCGAGCTACTGGCAGATTCACAAATAATCCCCTTAGGTTTTTGTGGAAGGTGGAAAAGACGAAGATGAGAAGTTTCAACAATGGAGACAGAAATTACAGGAGACCTTGGATGAAAACCTTGATGAAGAAAGCACCCTGTGATCAATCCATGGACAGATTTAATGGACTGTGACAGTTTACACTACAGTTTTAGTTTCCATTGTTAACTGCATGTTTTACCATGTTATACTCCTACATTTTTATAAGAGTCCATAGTTATTCTCCCCTCACATTATATTCCTATTTTCCTATTAGTTATTCAGCGCCACAGTGAGGACTTCCCTTGTTAGGTTAAACCTCTCCCCTTTATCCCTTATAGAGATGTAACCCCTCCTATGTTTTCCTTGTTAAGGCAAGTTCCCTCCTTGTTCTTCCTAATATGTAATGTTCACACCTTCAGTTCTGGAATGTTCTGCTCTCCCCCTATACAAGGGCGGAACCATTTTAATAAACAGCCTCCTTCCCTTCATGAACCCTGAGTAGGTTGTCACTCCTTGTCAACAGTGTCAGGTTTTTTGCCCAGTATTCAACCAAATTTTGTGAATCTCAACAATTTTTAGTTGCTTCCAAAATTTTGATTTTAATGATATTCATGCAAAACAACTGTGTGAAAAACAAGATTTTTTTAAACTCATTTGCAGATACTTGATTTATGCAAAAGGTGTTATCAACTCTGCACTTAAAGGTCTCTATTGTCAATAAGGAGGGAGCCTTTCAGAAAAAGCCTTAAATCACATAGTTTGGAATTCTGCTCTGAGTGACTCCGTAGAGGTCGAGTGTAAAGTAAACACACTGAAAGTAAAAGTCTGATTTAAACAGAGTAACCTCAGTGCCTTAGTGAGAGAAACCCATCTTTTTTTTCCTCTCTTAATGGCTAGATTTGTACCAAAGCAAGGCATTCACAAAAGCTAGCAATGTGGATCTACCTAAACAACCCAAGAACATGAGAGCAAACCTCCATTAGGACTGGCCAGTGTTGTATGCACCTAGTGTCACAGGAAGCAGTGAAATCTGTGCACGTGCAATTTAATCCTCACAGTTCTCCTGTTTGTCTGTATCTTATAATAAAATGCAATTTTCTATAATTAACGTTTGTAGTCCTGAATTGTCCCTTTGTTTTACAGACAAACATTTTCTCACAAAATACATGTTGCAGTTATATTATGATATTGAACAGTGCCTTAATTTGTTCCTGAAACTAGAACTGGTGAATTCATTTGAATTGTATTTTGGCACAGTTTTGACACAGGCCAGGAAGAACAGTCCCACATAATCCCCAGGAAGAGTTAGAAGATATTTTTCGAATGTAGTGTTTTTATGCAACCACAGTGTTCTGGATAGCAAGAATATATGATGGTATGTAGGTTCAGCATTCCATACCAGATGAGCTCTGCACCAGAAAATGGTCCTGGACATGTTTGATTCACTACTCCTAGCATGTCATGTCTTAGTGTCATATCATTGACAGAGTATGTGTCATAGTAAGGGATGGCTACAGAGAAGATAGAGACTCCCTTTTCATAAGGAGTCACATGGAAAAGAGTAGGGGTAATGGGTACAAGTTACTCCTCAGGAGATTCAGATTAGACATAAGAGGAAAAATTTTCTCAATGAGAACAATCAACCATTGGAATAATCTCCCCAGGGAAGTGGTGGATTCCTGAACATCGGACTCTTTTAGGATTCGGCTGGACAGGGTGCTGGGTCATCTTGTTTAGGCTGTGCTTATACCGAGATAATCCTTGAGTTTCCCTTCCAACCTGGTATTCTACAATTCTGTGATACTGTTAGTCATAAAATATTCTATACCTTACATGCTATCAGTTTATAGGTAATCACAGTAAACACAAAGACAAGAGAAGTTGAAAGAAACAATAAAGAGTAGAGGAACAAAAGGAATATTGTAATATTCCAATTGGAATATTTTCTATGGCTATCAAAGGAGAAAACTCAGACCATGGTTCTTACAGTGAATCTCACCAGAATAAAAATGGACAAATGAAAGAGGAAGCCCAGCATGAGCTGAGGGCAAACAAGTATGGGAAATTAGAGGCAAAAAGATGAATGCAAGCGTAAATGGTCAGTGATCTGCTACAGCACTGGGACACAGTAGTCTGTGAGGCTGGATGGCATCCACCCAAGGGCACTGAAGGAGCTAGCTGAAGAGCTCGCCAAGCCACTCTTCATCATTTATCAGCAGTCCTAGACAACAGCCAGATCACAACTGACTGGAAGTTAGGAAACCCACCTACAAGAAAGACCAGGAGGATCCAGGGAACAACAGGCCTGTCAGCCTGACCTCAGTGCCAGGGAAGGTCATGAAACAGGTCATCTTAAGTGCCTTCATGAAGCATATGAAGAACAACCAGGGTATCAGGCCCAGACAGTAAATGTTTATGACAGGCAGGTTCTGTCTGACTAACCTGATCTGCTATGGCTGTGTGACTCACTTGGTGGATGAGGGAAGGACTGGTTGCTGTGGTTGCTGTCCATCTGGACTTAAGTAGCATCTAGTATACAGATGTGGCACAACATAGTATGATTTCATTTACTGGACAGTTACAAGTTAGAAGACAACCTAGTTTGAATTAGATACTTGCTATCAATTTCAACCGTGAGTATCTGAACGGATTTGCTGAGGATGATGGGACTGGACGTCTGTGAAGTTCGGGTTCTTGTAGATAGCCATTACAATCCAACAACAGCAAGGCATTCCTGCCTTCTCATCCTTTTAGACTCGTGATGCACTCAGTGACATTTGAATAACTGTGGTGTTTATGAGACAGACTCAACACCAGAAATGAGCATCAGATCTGTGAGAGGAAATGAAGTTTTCCCTGTACCATCAGAAAAGACATCAAAAATATAATGGCCTGAGACTAATTGACCAGGAGGTCTTTAGAAATAAGGTCCCAGTTCTGTAGACTGATTACCTGTTATATCATCAGTAATAGACTCTGGAAGTAGTACTATCATTAAGGAAATTAGAGTTTTTCTTATGTTAAAACATGAAGGTGAAGGGTGTTTTTTTCTGAAAGGGAAAGGAGAAAGAAGGATCACTAGTTTTCACTTTTTGTTTGTTTTTTTTTTTTTTCAAAGACCTTGAAACAGCACTACACCTTGTATAACATCGTTTTCTACAGAAGCTGGATCTTCTCCAAGGACAGCTGGTACTGACCTTAGCCAAATATGCTTAATGTGCAGAATGGTAGTGTTGGTTTTTTCCCCTGAATTCAGTTGACTGAACAGTACCATTTTCTTATATACTACAAAAAAACAATGTTTTTTGAGCATCACTACCTTCTCCCATTATTCTGAATCTTCATTTTAAAGAACTGATTTATTTTTGGAGGGTAGAACCACTTATGTTTTAGAATATGACAGGAAATCTTGCATCAAGATTGAATATAACCTATTGAAAATGAATTTAGAAAATACAGTGTTGTTTCTGGGTTTGTCTATATATAAGCTTGTCTTCCTCAATTCTTTGTTTCCTGACTGACATAACTGATTTATAGTAATCATCACCTATATTCTGGTGTGGTCTTACTGCTACTCTCTAAAGCATTTCTTTATTTTGTTGTATAGAAATTTTCAAAGTTTAATGCCAACTATGAAACCCTCTAATTTAAGGGTGAAAGAAAACCAAAGTTATGGGTAATCCAAATCTGGAAACAGTACCAAGTAAGAAATACTGGATGATATTTTACTTTGTCAAATAGTCCATCCTCTAAAATTAAAAATAAATCTAAGCTTTATAAAATCTGATTTGTTAAAAAAATCCAACATTATTAAAAATAAATTTTCTTAGTTTAATTATTTATTTTAGCATTTTTTTCTGCCCACAGATATTCACTGTATGCAAGAAATACATGTCTAATGGACAACTGTGCAACTTAGGTACCTGTGGCTTCCACAGGTCTTCCGTGTAGACATACACTGATATACAAATAGCTCTGTCAAGAAAAAAGAAAGAGACCAAATCAAATGAACCAGTAAGTTCGTATACGGAGGAGGAACCATCAAGGACTTTCTTTGTTAAGAGTCCTGGAAACTGTAAAAGACATCATTCACAAGTTGCATTTAGAGAAACAGAATGGAAGGAATGTAACTACAGATGGTAGGAGGATAGTGAGTAGGCAGAAAAATTGTATTCTGTGATACAAGTCAGAGAAAAAGAAGAAAACATAAAGAATCCAGAAAAAAACCAAAAAACTAGGTAACTTGCTATTATCCAAAACACAGAAATTAATTTAAGTGTTGTGACATGAATAGGTGTTGTATAGTTATTACACATAATCTTATTTTTTTCCTGTATAAAATGAGATGTAAATTTTTTTAAGACAGCCTTTCAAAGTCTCTGTGTTCCTTTACTTATGTTACATTCCTCAAAAGGACAAATAAATCTAGAATTTAGTTGGCACAATCTGTAAATCTATATTTCAGGAGAATTAGGAGCTCTAGAAAAAGATAGGATCAGGAATGCTAGGAAAAGACAGTGGAGCTTTCACAATTATGAAGAAACTACAGCCTGGAGAGTCTGCATCCAGAAACCTTGGATGAACTCTCTCAGATATGTGTTATCTGGCTGTTAGCTTAAGTTGCTTAACCTGCAACAAACAAGTTAAGCAGACAAGATGCATGAGATGAAAAAAAAAAAATGTTCATGTAGGGAGTTGTGCTACAATCCATCTTTATGATTTGTTTCCTTGGGCTGCTGTGTTCCAGAAGAACACAGTCAGAACAGTGGCCCCCTTTTCAAGCTGCTAACAATGTTCCAAGCTGAGACAGATCCCAAGAAAGTGCAGGCTTTATTATTTCTAATATAATCTTTCTCACTGCGACAAGGGGAGTTGCTACACAAAAGTCACAGGTTCAGATTTGAAGGTGCACGTGCAGATTGTTTCTGTGCTGGGCCTTAGATTTACTGAAAGTTGGTGAAGCCTGAGATGATTCAAACAAAGAATTTTGGCCTCAAAGAACAGTTCTAGTGCAAGTAGCAGGAGACAATGAACTTTGTGGTTTAAGTACACCTCTTTTTTTACCGTGTTCTCAAGAAACCATGAGAAATAAAGGGGGAAACTCTTCAAGCTTTAATTACAAATTCAGTGATAAAATTGGCAGGGAGAAGAGTAAAATTCAATTTTTCTGTCATTGCTCTAGACTCACATGTTTTTTTCCCTTCCTGATTAATTTCACTCTCTGATAATAAAACAAGTCAAACTCCACATACAAGAATACAATTACTGGCATCTTTCAGGCTTGCTTCCTAGCACAAGTCATGAAGGTAAGAGATCACACAGTTTCCTATGTAATTCTATTCTACATCTTCATTTACAGCTCACCAACATTATTCCTTCATTGCCTTCAATATTCCTCTCCTGAGTATTATATACTGCATCAGTTTACATAAGAAACTCCTTTTCTGTAGTTGGTTCGCTGCACCTACTAATGAGTGTCATGATCTGGAGAGGATTTTTCCTCACTTTGAGTGCAGGTCTCTAATAGTTGAACAGGAGTCTGCGAGGCACATTGTCTGTGTTACCCCATGTTCTCCACCCCTGTTTCCCCCTAGCCCATCATTTTCATACCCACCCCCTCTGAGATTTGAAGGATGATGGTTTACTGCATTTCAACCAGAACTTCAGTTCCACTCCAAACTTTGTGGAATAATAAAAGCAATAAAATCAAGGAAATGGTGAAAGAAATCACTAGAGGTTTAAATTGCAATTGTATTTCATGGTTTATGGCAATTACATTTTGCTTTCATATACTAACAGGAACAAAGACAAGGCAATATTTTATCAGTTATCCCATATTACATTAGTCTCAAAACCAGAAAACCTGATTTATGGAGCCAAAAGCTTTTAAAAATCAGTATATCCTACTAAATTCCCTTTGTCTATCATGTTAAATATGTAATTTGCTGTGATAGACAAATCCCTTGTGGTTTAATCTTTTAGGAATTTAGGAGCTCAGAAGAAAATGTATTTGAGCTCAACATTATGAGTCAAAAGATTGCCCACATTAACATAAGGAATATAAATACAAAAGTTGCAGGATTTGTATTAAACATTATAAATCTCTATTCATCTGTAAAGAATAGATGTAGTGTACCTGCCAGACAGTTGGCATTGATGAGGGCTGCATCTCAAGTCGTGTCACAGGTTAATGCCTAGACAGGATTAGGATGATGGATTAGTCAACCCACTGTAGATTACAGATACATCAACTTTGTTGTGTTCAACCTCACAGCAACCTTATAAACAGAGTAAAAGCAAGGTTCATAGTTTTTAATGGTCAGTAGGGCACACATTAGTTTATAAATCTCCAAGAGTTGTTTTCTTGGTTAATGTTCTTAATTCACTGACTTTTATGAACTAAATCAATGATCTCTGTCTTTTTTAAAAGTAGAAAGTGCAGGAAGTTCTTATATTTCCTTAGAGGAGATTGTCAGAGTAGATGAAAAATAACACAAAGCCAAGAAATTTACATGTCTAGCACATAGCTTTGTGCCACAATCTTAAATTAATATTTTATTCCTGGTGGGTGGAAACTAATTGTTATACTATGACTACCTAATGGTTGAATTATAGAAACAGATGTACCTTTGCCAGGGGAACAGAAAGTAGAAACCAGCTTTAAGATCTCTTAAGCCATAAACAGGATGCACATAATAGATCTGACAGGAAATATATGCTAATTCAATTGTAGAATCTAAAATTTATTTCTTTGTTCTGTGACTTTCTGGGAACCCAATTGGTGAAAATTTTCATATAATGTATTGCCCAGATACTAATATAGAAAAAAATTAGAAGAATACAAGATCATATTTCCAGTCCAATTTTTCTCTGAATTTTGAATCAAGTCAATAAGTCCTTTTTAGCATTTTTTGTTTGCATCCTGTGTTTGGTTAGTGATGCTTATGGATTTCCTTCTAGAGTATAAACTGTTATTGATGTGTTATTCTGTGTCACTGGGACAAGAACATTTCCAAAGAGGATTTGACTGGAAAATAGTCATTTATTTATCCATTTTTCAATAAAGAAAGTATAACAGGAATACCTAAGGCATTTTACTTCATTTTATTTCTGTGCTCTCTGTTGAATGCTCACCTGAGACTCTTGGGAATGTGTTATATTGAATTTCCTGGAGATGTCCCTACAAGGGTGTAAGGTAGTCCTTGGTTTCTTAACGTATCTTGAAAGCCAACATAAAATTTCTTCATCCTAATATGATCAGCACTGAACATAAGTACTGGTGATACTCTGTCAGGGAAGATGAGACAGGCAACCAGGGGAAAATCCCAGGGCCAGCAGAACCTGTTCCATGGGACCCAGTGGTGGGCAGGGTACACTCAGAGAAGGTAATCAGAGCCAAACAAGAGTCTGGATTACAGGGATATATCACAGTGAAGAGGCAGGTCTGAGGTCAAGTTGGAAAGCTAATCCATAGGTCAGAGCTAGGACTGGGTCTTATGGTGACCAGGCAAGTCCATAGGGACAGTGGTGGCTGAGATCAGACCAGGAACTCAGCCCAAGGGTTGGAGTTCAGATCAAGAGATTCCACGATGAAGCAGGACAAGGCTGTGGCAGAGCTGGAGACCAACACTCCTGTGGCATTGCTGATGCTGGAGCTGATGGCCTTGGGCTCAGCTGAAGTGGAGCTCCTGGGTCCATGGGTAGGGTGTGGGGAGGTCCTTGGTGACACTGGACAGAAGCAATGAAGCCTATAGTTCCTTTACGGCCCTGACAAAGATAATATGTGTCAAGAGAACTAATTAGGGAATGCTTTCTATTCCATAAGAAAGAGAATAACCACTATATTTGAAGTTTCTAATTTTTCAGGAAGCAGTGGCAATTTTCAGAGTTTGAATGAGGAAAATTAACATGGACCAAGGACCTTTCATAATTAAATTTGGCACTAGCCTTGTATAAACTGCATGAATTTCCAAATGTCTGAAAACCTCAGTAAAGCACTTATTTATGTTTTCTAGCGAACGCTATTATGATACATTTTTAATCTACACGCATCCAACCAAAACATTCAATAAGCTTTCAGTTCATGCAGTGGGTGCATGGGCACTCCTTTGAAATATTGTATGCAACATGGTGACCTCTGGTAATACCCCTTATAGTCAGCAAATTGCTTTTTTAAGAAAGTCAGAGTATTGCTTTTTAAAAGGAAATTAGGCCTGCTTCTTTTAGAAGTCTTTTTAGCAGTGTTCTCGAACTATTAATAATATACCATACTCTTTGCAGATTGAGATGCCTTGAATATTAAAGAATTTGTTCTAATCAGGATGAGAAATGAAATAAAAAATAAATGCAAGGGTAAGCAAAGTCTCTTGGCAACTTATTCACTAGACATCTTATTTGAATAGTATTTGTTAAACTGTTATTTAAATTTTGCATCAAGTCATTAAAAACAAAGTCACAGGTTCACCAGCACTCTCTATCTATCCATTCTGAATTTATTAACTGTTCCCTTTTATTTTGAAATTATTTCTGTATTTCCATCCTATAATCTCCTTATTAAAATTCTCAGACCAAGAGAAGCAACTCTCTAACTAAGGTGAATTACACAGAGTGAGAGTTGTACATTGCTCTTACCAGCACAGATCAGAGCTGCAACTTAGCAATTTTGTGTGTCTGTTATTAATGCAGTTCTAATATATGGTACAACCATAGCAGTCTGGGGATAAATCTTTGTGGTTTGCTACTCTTATTGTTTTCTCCTCCAATAATTTTAATGACCTACTCTCGATAAATAGCATAAACGTAATCTAAAAATTAGATCAGTATTGGAAAAAATGTAGACTGTAGTCATCATGTTGGGACTGTGTTTGTTGTATCATGCTTTGGAATGACGTGGGAAACATATGAAATTCTAGGTACTAAGGCTAGGATTAATCTTACTTAACTTTAGCCAACTATCAACTAAGACAACTTTACAGTTTCTCTTTATAGCCACAGAACTGTATAACAGGGCGGTCTCATGAATCCTTAAAGGTGATCCATCTGACCTACTACAGTTTCTTGTCTCAGAATGAGAATAATTGCTCTCTAAAACTAACTACTTCTTTCCACTGACTATGAAGGAAGCTGAGAGACCAACTCAGAAATCATTTTTTTTTTTTTTAAGGAGGAAGTGAATTTACTGTTAGCTTAAGTTTTCAAAAAGTCTCCATAACTTCGCTGAGTTTGAGGTTAAAATTTTTCTTATATTTGCTTTTCACCTCCATCCCAGGTACTCATGTGGAAGGAAGAAAGGCGCTCACCTTCTGTCTTACGTAGGTTATCAAAGCTTGAAAGATTAGATGACCTATTCCAATTTTACTTTGCATCTGTGCAGCAAATGAGTTGGACAGCAGTTAGAAGTGAACATTCATTGTCATTTTCAATTAAGTAATAGACTAGTTATTGTGATGTTAACCTTAGCATTATGAGATAAAAATGCTATTCTTTAGTGAAGGGAGATGCAGGCTACCTGATTGTAGTAAAGTGCTCACATTTTCAAATATTCAATATAATTGCTGTCTTGAAATCAATCAAGAGGACAAATGTTTATTTCCCTCTTAAATGCTCAACAAATACATATCAAAAGTATTTTAATATTTTCATGGTTTGAGGCACTATCAACAATGCTCTTTTAAATAAAGTCTTCAACTAAAGAGTAAATAATACTTCACTGACAATAAACAGTCATTCCAAAATGTAGAATTCAGCTACACATGAATGTAAGAGCACATCTTTTTGTATTTGAATTTTGCAGTTAAATACTCTACACAAATGACTGGGGACATGATGGTATATGGTAGTCAGTCCTGCTACAGCTGTTTTTACTAACCCATATGAAATAATTTCTTATTACAGACTGAAAAGACTATAGTGAGATTTAATGGAGACATCTTCATTTGATGATGGAGTATTACCAAAGTAGTCACTGTCACACTAATGATCAGATTGTTATACAAGAAATTAGAAAAGCACAAAGGACTCTAACTTGACTTTCTCTTGTTGTGCCTCTATACATACTTCACTAGCTAGTTCATAGTCATTGCACAGGAATTTTGCTTATTAGAAGGATATGTGTTTTAAGGTAATTCTACCTGTACCCTGCAGGTAAATTAAAGTTTTTTAGAAAACGTTTTTCAAATTTGCCTTTTTTTCACATTTTCCTAACAGTTGATGTAATTTCTACAGAGAGAATTCCAAAATACTAACACTTCGTTGCTTCTAATATTTTGCATAATATGTAAAACTTGATCAAAAGCGACAGGCCTCTTCCTTGAGTTTTGCTGAATATTGATTAGATTTGCTTACTCAGGCTTTACTGGAGTGTACTCATACTATTTCCTATACCGGGTTTGTGTGGCCAGTTTTTGCTAGCGGGAGGACTTACAGAGGTGGCTTGAGAGAAGCTGCCAGAAGCTTTCTCATGTCCAGTAGAGCCAATGCCAGACCCGCCACTGGCCAAGGCCAAGCCAATCAGGAATGATAGTGACACCTTTGTGATAACATATTTAAGAACGAGAAAAAAAGATATTGCACAGATGAAAATTGTAGCCAGAGGAGAGCGGAGTGAGAATATGTGAACAACTATTCAGACACCAAGGTCAGTGGGGAAGGAGGGGGAGTAGGTGCTCCAAACGCCGGAGTTGAGGTTCCCCAGCAACCCGTGGTGCAGACCTGACGGCTGTGCCCCTGCAGCCCACGGAAGACCACGAGGGTGCAGAGATACACCTGCAGCCCATGGAGGAGACCCACCCCAGAGCAGGTAGATGCCTAAAGGAGGCTTTGACCCCATGGGAGGCCCATGATGGGACCTGCTGGCCCATGGAGAGAAGAGCCTACACGGGAGTAGGTTTTCCTGGTAAGACTTGTGGCCCTGTGGGGGACCCACACTGGAGCAACCTGTGCCTGAAGGACTGCACACATGGAAAAGTAACCCACGTTGCAGCAGTTTGTGAAGAACTCATGTTGGAGAAGTTAATGGAAAATTGTCTCCTGTGGGAGGAATCCCATGCTGGAGCAGGATAGGACTTGTCTCTCCAAGCAGTGGGTGGAGAACTTGACTAGACTGTAGTTTGTTGTATAATTGATACAGTTATAGGTTTGAGAATTGGATTCTGATAATGATAATGGGTTTCATATGTAGGGAGAAAATTTTTCTTTTAAATTTGGACTGATTAGATCTGCTCAAAGGTTTGAAATAGGAGTTGTGCCAGTGGACGTGAATATATATTATGGAGGGCTATGATAGCACTTTTGAAGTGAATACCCGTAATTGCACTCAAGAATGTATAATCAAACACAAGAACACTCATTTGCACATCAGTCTCTGTACTTCTATTAATTAAAGCTCTTTCTGAAATGTTTGTACAGAGCAAAATCTGTCTTCTAAATGTTTGCAACAAGCAAGCAAACAAACAAATAAACAGAACAAGAGGTATTGAATTGGACAAGCAGTTTTGAAAGCAAGATTTGTCAAATGACAGAATCACAGAATCATGAAGTCGCTGAGGCTAGAAGGTACTTTTGCAGACTGCACTGCAGTTTCTAGTCCAATCCCTTTCAAAAAGCAGGGTCGGCACAGCAAGATCCTGTCCATTCCTGTTTTGAATATCTGTAAGGGTGGAGTCTCTCTAGAAAACCTCTTTCAGTGTTTGACGATCATCACAATAAAAAAAAAGATAACAGAATTTCAATACTTTTAATTCGTGTGACATTTCATCTTGTCCCATTCATCGGCAACAAGAAGATCCCGACTCCATCTTTTTTACTGACCCCATAAGGTATTTATACGCATTTATAAGATCTCCCTGAGCCTTCTCTTCTCTGGGCTAAACCCTTCCTGTTCTTTCAACCTCTCCTTGTATGCCAGATGCTCTGGTCCTTTACTCATCTCTGAGGCCCTTAGCTCAATAATTTTGCCAAGCTTTTTTTGACAGAGAGATAGATGATACAGATAGAGGGAAAACAGCTAGCAGGGGAGTGAAATGGCATGCCAGCCGAAAGATCACTTGATGTTTATGTGATTTGCATGTTTTAAGAAGTTCTTTAAAACATACATTTGGCTAAAAGTGGCTTATTTTTTTTTCTCATCCTGTTGTCTGTTTTTAAAAAATAAATCAATAAAATTTTTTGATTGAAGGACTTGAAAACTGTATTTTGTAAGGATAACCCTCTCATTTTCTTTCGTTCCTGGTCTAGTGGAAGGTGTCCCTGCCCGTGACAGAGGGGTTGGAACTAGATGATTTTAAAGGTCCCTTCCAACCCAAACCATTCTATGACTCTGTGATTCTATAATGCGACCCTAAGCTTTGGGAAAGTTTTTTAGTTTGTTAGGTTTTTGTTTAATCTTGTTTTCTGCTGCCTGTAGTGTATTGATATTTTTGAAAAGTAAGAAAGCAGTATTAAAATTTGAAGAAATTGGTGATGGAACAATCAGTAAAAGAACCAGTTTTCTTGGTATCTGAAAGCTGGGGCTGAGGGAGTGTGTCTCTTCTCACCTTAAATCAGCATGATTTCTACATTCCAGGTTCAGCTCTATGAAAATTTTCAATTTTTACCAAAATCTTGTGCCTTGTATCAAAATCAAGAATCTGTTCCAAGGTAGTTGTTCATATGAAGGGTGAAAAAAAAAAGACATATGTGGGCAAGGAAAACAACTACAAAATATCTGTTGTTACACCAAACATCAAAGTAGATTACTTTTTATAAAATTATATAGGATAAAACATTTTATATATTTTATCCTATATATTTTTATAGGATAAGTTCATTTTTTAAAAAGAAAGATTGTATGGGGTTGTAGACATTTTACTTCAGCTGGCAATACTACTGTGAGAGGGGTCTCATCATTATGATTGGAAAACATATACATTAGTTTCAATGCCATGCAGCCAAAACCTTAAACATATATAAGTTGATTTATATAGGTCTTTGTTTATATACTGCATATACCATGTATATAATTTAGAAAATATCATAGAATCATAGTTATAGAATGGCTTGAGTTGAAAAGGCCCTTAAAAATCGTCTAGTTCCAACATTCCTGCTATAGACAGGGTTGGATTTTTTAATCTTTTCCCTCCTGGAAAAAGATAATTTTTAATTAAAGGTTTACAGAGCAAGTTTTAGCAAGGAACTCTGATTTATTTTTTTATTTTTCTATTTGTTTGTTTATTTGTTTATATTGCCAGCTGAATCAAACTTGCTGACCTTCATACACCACACATCACAATTTTGCACTGTTCATATGAAGAATCTAACCGTTCTTTCAGTCTCTTTCAGGGAATAAAAGGAATGCAGCACATTGTCTAGAATCCGAGCCAGTATACATCACATTTTTAGCTATATTATCTGCTTCAGCAATTATTGTCATTCCGGTTAGTTTTTCACTCTAAGTAGTCAGCTGCTGAGAAATAAAGATTAATCTTTCTAAACTACAAAGCCAGGAAGACAAAAAAAATGAAAACAATCCACAATTAAAATTGTCTTACATTAAAATTACCATGTAGCTTACTTTGGAAAAGGTAAATATTAGAGTTTCTCTTGGACTCTGACATCTTCACAGTGAAAAACACACTGTTTTAGGCTTTGTCTGCTAAACTACTTCTCATGCCAGGCAGATGTGAATGTCTTATTTCTTTATCACAATACTTTGGAGGGTTTTATGTGTATAAGCTTCACTGATTATTAGTTTTGAGACAAATCTTTGTGAAATACAGGATTCCTCTTGGGAAAACTGTTGATTTTTAAGGGGAAGTATTTTTATAAGGATAAGTTTCTGTTTTGAAGGGAAAAGAAACATAATTTTCCTATCATAATTTCATCAAATAATTAATATTAAGGAATTCTGGATAAACTCATAAACTCTCAATGTCTTGTCAGTGAACAGATTTTACTGTACCATTTGGAGATGACAGTTTGCACTGAGAGAACAGTCAGAGAAATTCCTCTACAATGATGTATGTCATCACTTCTCACTTAACAGAATTTATCATTAAGGGCACTGATTCAGCAGTTATGCTTTAGGACATATAAACAGTCCCATTAACTTCAGTAGCTGTAGATAACAAAATTGTTCAAAGCAAGGTAGCTATTTATAATACTAGCATGCAAATCTCATGCCCACAGAGGAAAGACCAAGGAAACAACTCAGCAGGTGTCATATAAAAAGAGGGGGTTATCCCAGTCCTGTGTGGAGCAGGAGTTTCTCAAGGTACCTTCATGAATATGAATAAACTGGTGGTCCCTTTTCTTCAGCACCTGACTGTGCAGCAAGTGCCCTCTTTCCATTTCTCATTTCTAGCTTTGGGCTCTGTACTTATTCTGTGACAAATTTCTGATCTTCACGCAGCTCTGAATTTGTTCTTGGTTCTCATTCTTCTTTTTTTAGCGTCAACTTAGTAACTAGTGAGAAGTAGTGAACAAATTCCTTCTTGTTTTACTTCTGCACACATCTTTTACTTTTCTTATTAACTGCCTTTGTCTCAATCCATGAGATTTTCCATTTTATTTTCTCCTCTTATCTTGTTTAGGAGGGGGACTGAGAGAGCTGGAAGGGGTACTGGCAACTAGCAAAAATCAACCCACTACATCAACCTACAACAGTCTTGAGATCTTCAGAATGTCTTTTAAACTATGAAAAGGGCTGAAATTCCTCAATGTTTGTCAATAAGATATCTTTAATGTTTAACATTAGACATGAAACTGAATGTCAGTGTGTAGTCATCCTATGCCTAAATCCTACATTAGACTACAAGTTTTCCACAGTCTCCCCTGCTGGAACCTGATTTGGTAGGAGCTTCTGTGGAATGACTGCCAGACTCACAATTCCATGAAAGTCAAAAAAGTTTGTGGTTTTTTTTTTCTAGTAAACTCATGACTGAAAAGCAATAAACCTTATTTGATATGCTCTCATGTGCCAGGTAGCAGGAAATTCTATCAAAATCTTTTTTACTCTGAGTTACTTGGGGGAAAATAGCAAAAAGTCCCCCCCAGTCTCGAGTGATCACTAATACACTTTCTTTAAATAATACAGAGTTTACCGGACTGGAGAGATATGAAGTGTGATTGTGTCTGAAGGCTAACATAATTTTTTTTTTTTTTACAAATAAGAACTTTATGGTTACAGATTCTGTCCCAGGAATAAGTAATTTTTTTAAGGGGGAAACTCATTACCATGATTTATGACTTTGAATCCAAAGAAGTACTAACTGAAATGCTCACAAGCGGAACATCTTCTCAACTGATTTGACAGAGAGTTTATGCACTCACTTAGAAAGACTAATTCACCAAACATCTGAAAAAGGCATAAGTTAAGAGTCCAGTGTCAAAAATATAGAAAGACAATACTTTATAATGACAAGCGATTTCATTAGTACAGGTTTTCCTAGATAGATTATCAATTATAATATAAAGAATTGTATGTATCCATATGTTTTAATGATTTGCAAACTCCAGAGGTAAAATCTTGTCTCCACACCTCTGCTATACATTGTAGGACTTTTGAATGTCATATTGTTTGTTTAAAATTGGATGAAATGTAAGGAAAGGTATAGCAGTATGAAATCCATGTTATTCTTTTTTATGGTTATCGTACTGTGACATATCTATCTAAAGAATTTCCGGTGGTTTTCTCATTTTTCTAATCTGAAATGCTATCAGCTTCCTTTCTGTCCTGTAGACACACAGGTGAAAAATTCATGTGGAGGAGTAAAATAAAAGCTTTTTAGCTTGTTAAAAACAATGAAAAATATTCTTTCAAGTCAGAGACTGTGTGAATAAGAATAATAAAGTTAATTCTCCTTATTCTAAGTCTGAATGTTTCTGACAAGTGTTGAGGTTTAAGGTCCTTTTTTCTAAGGGAGAGGAAGATAGCCTTTCAGTGACAAACCACTTCTTACAGTGGTAAGAGTTTCCTTACTTTTAATATGGAAAATGCACTTTTTTCTATACTGCTAGAAATTATTATCCTATTGGACAGATTCAACATATACTAAAATATCATTTGGAAAAAATTATGACATAAAAATACTCCACAAGTTGATTGTATGTCTCTCCAGATATTTTACTGTGTTTTCACAGAGCAGCTAAGGATATTTATCTGCATTTTACAGAGGTAAAGAAATAATTTTAGATATTTGTATGATAATGTTTTTGCCCATATGGATATCAATGTTTAAGATATTAGGTTTTAAGACTTCACCTCTTCCTCTCGTACCATGAAGGTTTAAAAAACCTCTTCCAGGATTAGATATCCATAAACAGGTTTTCTGACAAAAAACCGCTACCGTCACTGTTGTCATCGTCTTGTTTTCTCTCTCAATACATGCTGACACTGATTCAAAATATACAAGGTGATTTTTTAGCACTTATTGTTGCACATGTACATGAGCCATAGATGATTATTAGGACAAGCTCCAGATCCAGAATAAAAAAGGTAATGGGAAGCACCAAAGTGGCTCAGGGTAAAAGTAGAGGGCAGGGAGGATGAGAATATGGGACAACGCAAGCAGGGTTTGATGTAGTCTCCAGGTTTATGCTTAAAGGAATAGGCATGTGATGCTTTAGTCAACACATAATATTTATCATACACTGCCAAATAACTCTTTTTGACAGGGTTTAAATACATCTAGTCTTTCTATCAAAGATAGATGTACACACTGCCACTACTGTGCATAGATCCTAATCATGTTGACTTGTGTTAAATCTTCTCTGAATTTCTTAATGCATGCATCTTAATTGTATGTAAGTGTTTATACTTGTATGCTGATAGAATTACAAATGGTGTCTCAAACTCAAATCCTGCTTCAGTGGCCTATGTTTTTTAAAACTATTCAAGTTTTAAAAAACTGTTCAGGGAGCATGGACTGCCTCCTAGATCTTTCTTCTTCTAACACACCAATTAATAAGATGGTATTATCTACCTCTTTGATTTTTATCTTTCTCTTTCTACCCTGAGATAATTCTTTTGGCAAGATGATATGGCTAGTACTGTTCCCTCTGCAGCATAATCAGTTCCACTCTTTCTCCATCTGGCAATCAGAAACTTGCTGAGTAAAAGTGTCATAGATAGTAGCAGTAGTAGTGATAAAATCTGCTCGCATTTTGTCTGTGTTAAGTGCCTGACTGGTTATAAACCAGTCTTTAAGAAGATTCACACTGAAGGGGAAGTTCTTTACCTATTTTGACTTTCTGTAACTAAGAAATAACCAAATATTTTTTTTTTTTAAATAATATTACCAAACACAAATTTTAAAAATAGTTGTAAGACTGAATTAAAATTTCATTCTCCTAGGAAAAAAAATAACTGAAACAAATAACATTATTGTCTGTATTATAAACTTGTATGGATTGCCTTTTTGTCAGAAAATCTTACTTTCAAGTTTGTCCTAAAAATAAAGCAAAGAGTTTTGATATAAAGCTGTTGTCCAGGACTTGTGTTTCAAGGGACAAAAAAATTGTTATTATGTGACTGCATAATTTGTCTAAATGTAATCTTTATCACATGTAACACAACTTTACCAGCTGTTAGATCTAGGGTAAAATTACTTTAATCTCATTTTTTATGTCTAAAAGTTAGACATCTATACTGTAGTCATCTTCAGTCTTCTTTCATGTCCTAGTTAAAGAAGTAGGAACCTCCAGAGATCTATTAATGTAGATTTTATTGCCTATTCTAACATGACATGAAATACCTTCTAGAAGTGGCTAACTGTATCTTACTAAGTGCAAAATCGGCACATGATGTAAATCTGTTAGACACTGAACTATTAGATGCCCAAGTCAAGGTAGGTCAGAATATGAACTTTTATTTTTCAATGTAAGTCTATCTCCTGTGTCATTTTCAGGAAATCTAAAGGGACTCTGTAACCCTAAACTGCTGACCTGCATCACAAAATTTATGTATACGGAAAAAAACCCACATTTGTTTCACCTCTCCCTTAAGACTGGAGCAGAATGGTAAAAGAGGTTAAGGTAATAAAAGAAAAATTGATACCGTCCCTCCAATGAACCAGACAATACAGCTACGTAGACTACTAATGAATTCTCAAACTAGACATGGGCTATAACAGCTATATAAAATAAAAAAAAAAACAGCTTAAGTGTTGAGTAGACACAAGAAGCAAAATAAGAAGTGTACTGTTTTAGATAGGTACAATTTCACACTAAATTTTCTTATCCATATATCTTAGAACAGAGAAGGTGGCACTTAATTTCACTCTTTTGTGGAGACCTGCCTAGTACCCATTTCAATAGGTTTCTATTTAAAATAAAAGCAAAACAGATCGGTCCCGATACCTTTTAACTCATTTCAGTCATGTTAACCACCAGTCTAACTTAAAGCTTTTTTGATTTAGGGAAAGGATAGGTTGTGAATATATTAAATTTATAATATGTGGCAGCCTGTACAATTTCATAAATGGAATGGAAACATTGAATTGACAAAAGGAAAATATGTAATGACTTGGAAGAAAGCTGTGATCTGAATAGTTGAAGAGTATCCTAAATCCAGTTAATCGTCTTTCAATAAGAGTTAACATCAGGGCAATAAAACCTCTCCACCACACCAATCAGTATGCTACATTATAAGATGTGATTTTAAAAAGAATTTTAATAAGATAGTTTTAATTAATTCTCAAAATAAAGTTATAGCTCTAAGCTGACTAAAAATAACATGTTCCTAAACCTAAGGCTAAAAGAAGAAGCCTTACAAATGAATGTGAGAGAAAAACAGTGAGAACAATTATTTATCTGCAGTGCCATCATGATTTATTTGTATTTACTTTGTGCTTCCCTACTTATGAGTGATTGCTCTCACATGATTAACTGAATTCCCACACAGTATTTATAAAATATACAACCCTTAGATTTTTCACAATACATAATAAAGAATTTTTGAAATTAGGACTCAATTTGATTGATAAGCAGTAATGAATTGCCTAGTGTGTGTATCAGGAAAGTGTGTACTTGGCCATTATCTGTCCCTGAGGCCAACTGGTGCAGACTAGACTGTGTTGATACTTTTAAACTCTTCTACTCTCTAAAACATGTCAACATTCGAACTGTTGATTTGGAATAGTCCCCTAGCCATGTTAACTGCTGAATCACACAGACAAATTGCTTTGGAAAGTCTACGTTGGGTGTACCAAAAACATGCAGGGATCATTATAGTGGTCAAGAAATATGCATTTCCTCAAAGGTGCTTCACTTTGAAGTTTTCAAAGACTTGGGAAGAGTGGTATTTTCACATGACTATTCTCTCAGATAATAAACATGTAATTAATTTATGTGCGTGAAGTCACAGTGTTACAGCTAACTGTTCACTTTATGTCCAAATATAAATTAAAATGTGCAAGTCTTCCTTAAGAATAGTTTAAATGTAAGCATGAACACAGGAATATAGGAAATCTAATACATTTTTGCTCATAACTCATAGTAAAAAGGCATTGTAGCATACTGTGCTGCTAAGGCAAGTTTGTCTGAGGATGTGAATATGTGAACTGGTGACAAAAAAAAAAACCAAAACAAAAAAACCCAGAAAAAACAACGACCAAAAAGAAAACCCAAAACCCACAACCCTGAACAAATTACAGAAAGTATTCTCTTTATCTCCCTTATTCTCAGGGAAGGACATCATGGAGCTGTGTTGGATAAAACCTGATTTCTTATTCCCAACAAATGTAGAATGGTAACAGAAGTGTAATTAAATGGAGAACAGGAGAGACAAACAGATTTTGTGGCAGATGGATAATTCAGGAAAAAAGTTAGTTCTAATGTTATTACAAATCTTGCTAAATTTGCAATCATGTGGTAGTGAAATCTGGGGCATGTTAGGATCAGTTCATATTGGAAAAAGAGTCAGGAAAGAAAAAAGGAATATTGTGCTTTATGTCAATAAATTAATAAAATATATAGAGCTCTGCTATGGAAGATGCAACAGGCTTATCAGCTGCTTATGAAACTGGATTTGAGGAGAGACAGATAGACAAAACTTTATGGCAGGCACTGGATACTGACTTCCTGATCAAACAGTTTTTGATTAATGCTGCAAAACACGTGAAGAAGTTTCATGGTTACAATATGAAGTTGTCATGGAGGAATTCAACTACTCCAATATCCTCTGGAAGGGCAGTATCCTTGAACACAAGCAAACCAGGAGACTTCTGGTCTGCATTAAGGACAGTATTTTAATGCAGATTCTGCAGGGACAGAAGTTGGTAAGTCAGATCTGCCAGAACTGCTACTTCTGAATAAAAATGAGTACTGTGATTCGTAAGCAGCAGTCTTCATTCCAAACACCATTAGATGATACAATTGAATATCCTTAGGAAAATGAGGAAGAGACAAGGTATAATAAACTCATTGCATTTAGAAGATCAGACTTTTGCTTTTTTAGGGAATAGGTAGAAAAGATCCCTTGGATGCTGCTTCAAAGGGGAAAAAAGAAAAAGAAAAAAAAAAGAAAAACAAACAGAAAAACCACAACAAACCAAACCCCAAGAGAGCTAGTTATCACAAAGGACAAACTCCTCAAAGCACAAGGATAGTCTACCCTATTATAGTGAAGACTGGTTTGGCATAAGGCCAGCATGGCTAAAAACTCTTGGTGGAGTTCAAATGCAAATAGGAAGCCTATGGAAGGAAGAAATTCACATTGCTTGCCCACAGGAAAATGGGAATGTTACATGAGATGCATGGATCAAATTAGGCAATTAGGCAAACTAAAGTTCATAGTTGAATTCGAAAATGTGAAAATCAATGGGAAGGGCTTGGTGCCAACAACAAGACAAGAAACCAAGGATGATGTAGCTTTGCTATTAGTGAGGAAAGTGAATTGCTGATGATGAAAGGCAGAGATACTAATTTTCTCATTTGTGTCAGTTTGTACTAGCTGTCAGGCCTCCCATGCCTGACTGAAAGAAGTACAACTTAACAGCAGGAAAATATTAAGTTAGGGATCATGTTAATAAACTGTATAAACATTCAATGGGGACAGACTGAAGACATTCAAGACTTCTAAGAGACCTTTCAGATGTCATTTCAAGGTCCCTCTCTGTCATCTTCAAAGGGTTGTACCTGTCAAAGGAGTTCCCCGTAGCCTGGAAAAAGGCAATTATTTTGCCCATCTTCTATAATGGAAAGAAGATCCAAGGTAATGCAGGCTCTCTGTGCAGAAAATGCAGCAAATCCTTCTGGAAGTTATTTCCAAGCAAAAAGATAGTTGGAAACAGCCAACATGGATTCACTAAGGGCAAATCATGCCTGTTCAATATTATTGTCTTCTACACTGAGTTAACTGGCTGAGTAGCCAAGTGCAACGGGGTCAGCTGTAAAATCTCTGCAGTATAACTGCGAAGAAATAGCCTAAAAAAGATGGAGAAAAGGTAGGTAAGGCTCACTGGACTGATAAAAAGCTAGCTTATAGGTCATTAGCAGTTCAAAAGCATATTTTTGATTGGGATTGACATTAGAGCTCATCCTGTTTGAGATCTTCATCAATGACTGTGATAGTGTGATCCCTCCCCTCACTTTTTCTCCTTGAGCAATAACCACCAGTGGTTGTAGTAGTGGCTGCATCTTGCTTACAGGTAACAGTAAAATAGTTAAGGGCCATAAATCTTGCTCAACACCTAAGTGTTGCTCAACAGCTGAGGGATAGTTGAGCATGTTCCAACTCAAAACACGGCTGGTTTGCAAATATGCGTACAAGTCAGTCATCTTACTCCATAAATAGTGGACAGTCCAGGGCCTATCCAGCTCTCCTGCACCACCTCACAAAGTTACTCCTCAAGGCTGAGAGAATCCTTATCTCACCAGACACTTGGCATGTGAATTGTAATAAACATGCTGAAACTTTGAAATCTTAGCTAAGCAACATAAAGGACTGATTGAGCACGTGTAGTCCTTTAGACATAAACCATTGACCAAGTCTGGTACTATGTGAATCTAACCACATCTAAAATTCCCTCAGAAAGGAGTTTAGAATGCAGGGAGGTCCTTTCTGAAACTCATGACCCTGTCCTCTATGCAGTAAACAATGAAGGCCAACCATACCATTGGATCTCATTGAACTACTGTTGCATTTACTATCAAACTTAGTGAAATAACTCTTCTATATCAATAAACATACTGCTCTTTCTCTCTCACAGGTGAAGTGCTTCACTCCATCCATGACAATGACCTAGAGACTGGGAAAGAACACAGTGAGTTTGCAGAAGAAAGCAAATTTGGGATGTAATTAGTACAGAGAGAATTCCAGGAGCTGGAGGAATGGTCTGGCAGAAACATCATGAAATTCAATTTATACAAGCAAAAAAGTCCTATGCTTCTCATGCAATAACACCATGCCACAATATAGGTGGATGCTGACGGGGTGGGGGGTAATTGTGTATGAATGGATTTAACAGTCCTAGCTGTCAACAAGTTGAGCATGAATCATCAGTGAGTCTCTGCTTTAGTGAAAGCTAACCACTTACTGGTCTTCATCAGGACAAGCATAGCCAGAAGGCAAAGTGAAGACATTGTGCTCCTCTGTGGGGCGTTTCTGAGGCTACCCTTGCAGTATTTTTTCCATCTTGGGGCTCCCTGATATAGGAGAAAGACTGACAAACTGAACAATGAAGAGGCAGGAGGAACATTTAAGAAAGGCTGAGGATGCTGTGTTTCTTCAACATGGAAAGGAGAAGGCTGAGAGACAACCTGTTTGCTCCATTCAGCTATATTTTAACAGTTAGAGAGAGGACGGTGCGGGAGGTGAGATCAGATGGCTGTCCAAACTAAAGTACTGTATGGTTATTATAAAATATTTTGGTTTCCTTTAACACTTCATTTTGTGACATAATTTTAAGGACAGCATAGTGTAACATATCTTATCCTGCCACATAGCCTGCTATCCATGACTATTGTTGTGTGACGTGCTAAAATTATAAGGGTTTGGGTTTTTTTGCAGTGAGGGTTTTTTAGGAGTTTTTGAAGTATAATGTTTCTTCATTGGTGATTAAATTTCTTCTGAAAGAGAACTGGTGAGTTTTCTAGTTTCAAGACACTATACATGCCTAATGAAAAAAGCTATTTCGTTTAGGAGCTGCTTACAAAATTGGAATCAATGCACTACAGTGTGAATGTACACCATCTTAAACAAAATTAACAGCTTATAGATTAGACCTAGTTATTCCATAAAAGATGTAAATAACAGCTAACAAACTCATTCTATCATTGCTTATTATAAAACTACACCCTATCTCTTGTTCATTGTTGCCACTTAACATTAGTATTCATAGCATGTTATCTTGAAAGCAGAGATAATAAAACAATACCACTGTGGTCTTCTGCATAGCAGAATCCTACAAGAGATCTGAGTCTGTGAGTCCTCAGTGATTTACAGCCAGTTTTATTCTATTACTTTTTTTCTTTATCTGCCTCAAGGTAATAGTATTATAGGAAAAAGTTGCTTTCAAATCATGCAATGAAGTTAGAAACATGTCAATAACAGGTTCACTTGGTGATTTGAGAAATCATAACATGGTATCTCTTTACAAATAAATACAAGACAACTATCTGTCTATCTACTACACACAGGAGTGCTTGATATTAAAGCACTTTAATATGTCCATAATACCTAATTAGTGTCTGTTTCTTCTTTTTTCAGCCAGGGAACAAAAAACTCTTTGCCAAGGAAGAACTGGAACTCATTCCAATTTACTGATGAAGAAATTAAACTTCAGAGAGCAGCTATGACTTCCCAAGGTCTTTATGGCAGAAAGGAGGGCAAAAAAACAATTTAACTTTGCTTTTTCCCTACACATCAACTGCCTTACATGTCACAATATGTCACAGGTTGAAGAAAACACCATGGGGTAATCCTAGTACAGCTTCAGATAGAAAAGAGATGTCTCTAGGGCAGCCTGCAGAGCAGAGCGCTATTAAGATTTTCAGTAATAATGAAAGAGTCAAAATATGCTAGCTCTTCCTGTAAAGAGGCCTTCAGCATCATTCCTGCTGTACCAGCTGGCTCTCCAGCTCTGGGCTCACAGGGTTTTGATAAGGCTGGATGTTGTTGCTCTGAGCTGGACGTGCAGTGCTGTGAGAAGCCCATGCTTTCTAAGCTTTAAGAAAATTTAGGACTTCCCTCTATTTTCATCATAGCATTGAAGGAAGTTTCCTACCAGGTAAAAAGTATAGACAGACAGAAAATTTGATCCTTACCTCCTGATGTGCACATTGGTCTAAAAGGAAATATATTCTCTAAGAAGAATACTTACCAGCATTTAGAATATTGATTCAGTTTCCCAACTTAATATCTTTCTTATTCTCCATTCCTAAAAAGTACCAGGGGTTCTTTGGAAACATCAGGTTATGATATTTGATTTTAGTTAACACAGATACTCAATGGAATATAAATATTTGAGATAGGGATATTCTCAAGGGGCATGTTATCTGTTATTTTTTTTAATAACTATTGTGTAGTAAGCCAACTCCTTTTTAGTGTGTTTATTTTGTCCCTCACTTTATGCCTAAAGTCTACAGCAAGTCTGGGACAGTCTGGACCATGGTATTCACTACACAGATATGTTAGGATCACTTCACATACATACATTTTTTTGGGCCTTGAGTACACAGTCTTGCTCAGGAACTCTAGTGTAGATATGTAGATGCCAACTTTTTCTAAGTGTGCAGCTTATACATTTTTGGAATAACAGCCATTATAATGAGAATTCCTCTATAGCTCTGTCAAGACAGAAAAGCCAGAAAACGTATGAAGAGCTGGCTCTCAATTTCTCAGTGAAAGAAAAAATTGCTTAGCAGTTATTTTTGTGCATAAAATACTTAAAGTTGATTATAGTATGTGTTCTAAAAAAGTGCCCAAGTGATCCAGCTTTTACCAGTACACCAAAAAAATTACATATTTACTTAATTCCTCAAAATGTTTTTATTATTTTTCACATGAACTGAAAAATAGAGACATTTAAAATTATCAAAAACCTTTAATTCCGATTTGGTACAAAAGGAATAGGAAGCTCAGTGAAGAATATACATTATGTTATTATGGTATTTAGGTTGAAAAATTCACATTGAGACTCAAAATGCTGCTTCAGTTTTTGCATTCACCCTAGATAACTACTCTACTTGGCTCTGAATAACTGTGAGTAGAACAGGTCACTGTACATTTGCATGAGGATGTCAGGTACATGACAGTGGGATAATGAAAAATGTAGAAATAGAACAGAAAATGTAGTCACCTTCAACTCATGAATCTTGCAAGGAAATTAAAGGAAAAAAATCAAACTCGTGCTGATAGAGCTACTAGCAAAATCTTGTGCACACTGTAAGAAAGATTTGTGAATATGGATTATACTAGAAACACTAATCTTTATTTCAAAACTCAGCTATGAATGGCAGCTCTTTTTCATCTTCACCTATTAAAGAAAAAAACTTATGTAAATAATTTAGTAGCGTTAGCTCATTTGGCAGCTTAGGATATTAGCAAAAACAAATACACAGAACCTGTATTCTCCTAAAACATTATGAAAAAGACAGTACCAGAACATAGCTTAAAATTTTATTTAGATAACTAATCAGAAACATTGTGGTATGGATTGAAGAAAGAGTAAGTAGTTTTACACAGACACAAAGCTTCTTAGAAGTAAATAAAATAATCTGAATATATTTTATTTTTGTATTTATGAATTTCAGGTTATTTTAATATTGAATTATAGAATCATCAAATAGTTTCAGTTGTAAGAAGCCTTAGAGATCATCTAGTTCCAACTCTCTATGCCATGGAGAGGGACACCTCTCACTAGACCAAGTTGCTCAGAACCCTATCTAACCTGGCATTCCATGGACAGGATATCCACAACTTCTCTGGGCAACCTGTGCCAGTGCCTCACCACACTCACAGTAAAGACTTTTTCCCCAATATCCTAATATCTAATCAAAACCTACCCTCTTTCGTTCTGAAGCCATTACCCTTCATCTTATCACTAAATGCCCTTGTAAAAAGTCCACTGGAAAAAAAGATAGATTATTTGAACAAAAATATTTTATGATATTTGTAAAATAAATAAAAAGAACCCAGTATTTTTGGGGATACTTTTTCAAAAAACTTAAATAAGAGAATTATAAATAAATTTTCAGAAGTAAAAGAGCTACTGAGTCATAGGTATCTGTAAATGTCAAATGGTGATTCTTCCATGCAGTTCTTTAAAACCATATTATATTTTCATGTTCGAAAGCTACATGGCTATTTCAGACTTTGTATAACCCATTGAATACTTCAGAATTATCACGTTCATTATTTTCAGATGTGAAACAGGTTTTTGTCCCTAAGAAATATATCTTAGTGCATGTGTGCTTATCCAAATTGTTAGTAAGTGCATAAGTATGCTCTGAAACATTGTTCCCATAGTTTTGTCTAATACAAAAGGGTGAAATAAAACTATAAAAGCATATAAACTTCTTCCTTCCTGTTTTTAAAAACTTTTTCCTACTTTATTTTCTTAACAGGTTAATACATTAACCTCATCCAATATTATTATTATTATTATTAATTTTATATCTTTAGATAAATTTTATTGGTCTTCAGAAAATTAGATCTTTGTATTGGCTGTAATTAAGATTTCATGCTATTGCCAGTATATATGACTGCATGCTTTCATCAAAGAAGCTCCTTCATTGCCATATATGTGCCAAGTATTTATACAAAGATGACTAAAGGAGAGCAAAATCACCTACACATAACACAGATATGATTAACAACTTCCAGATTTTAAGTTAAGGAAGATGTATTAAGCAGGTTTATTAAAGAAATTGAGGCCATTATGTCTAGATTTAATCAGCTGGACTTGGAAGACTGGCAGTTTGGAACATCTTTTTCACTAATTATGTCCTGGATGATCAAACCTAACAACAAAAGAAAAGATACTCATCAACCCATTGCGTCTAAGTGGCTTATAGAGATCAGAGAAACACAGGCAAATGGCTAGTTTATGAAGTCGTTCCAGTAAACCTGTCTCCCCATTTGCTTCCAGGCTTTAAATCAATGATATGCTTGAAACAGAAAATAAGATACTAGAACAGAACCATTCTTCAAACAGGGAAAACTGCAGGTGTCATTGTGATTCAAATTGAATAAAAATAAACTTATGCCTCTGCAGTTTCTCAAGGTAAATCTTCCACTCCCTTTCAGTCTATGAATTTGTGAATAGCAGAGAGAGTCATACAGTCATCTTTGGGTGCTTCAGAAAATTTCCTTCTTTTTGTCATTTCTAAGGCTTGGATCTTGCTTGATGCAAGAAAATACACTCTTCTCAGGAGTTTCCTGACCTCATATGTACCAAAAGATCACAATTTTCTGTATACCTTTTACTGATTCTGTTGATCTACTCTCCAGAAAGCTCTCCCAATCCTATGGATAGATGTCCATAGTTAATTTCCTGTTGATCTAAAAATCAAAAACTGAGGTAGTGCAAATATCTAGCTTTCTTCAGTGGTGCCTATCCAGAAAGCATCCTTATACCATAAACACCTTTGCAATCTATCGCACTTTCCATCTTAGCCCCACCTGAGACTTCAACAGTGTTGTGTAATGTTGAGTGTTTGTACCTGGGAGCAGCACAAATACTTTTTACAGTAGCAGAGGATTGTTAGGCTTTTGTCCATAGTTCTTGGACCAAAATTCATCTAGAATTTTCAGACTGAAATTCAGAGTAGGATGGAGAAGAATTGCCACAACAGTAAGGAGAACTCTGGCCCGTAGACTCTTACTTTGCTTCAGATAGTATATGGAAATTTTTCAGGTTACTGCAGATTCAGATGCTTTAATTTGCTGCCTTGCCTTGTGGCTTGGGATCCTCCAGGCAAGTACAGCTCGTGTCATTTTATCATCATCTTCTTCTTAGGCCAGTAAGACAGCTGCTACAGACACCACTGCTCACATCTTAGTCTTGAGTTAGAAAAGTGGCATATGACAAAAGCTGGGTCAGAGGATTTCTCTGCCTCACACCCAGAACACGAGTGACTGAATAGCCTAGAGAAGCAAAGTATCCTGAAGTATCCTAGTAAATTAAAAGGGGGCAAATTTGGGTCTGGGAGTGGTGAAGACATAAATAAAATTGTAAGGTGCCAAATTTTAGCTCACACAATATTACACATTTTTGTGGTGCTTTTTTTGTTCTATCCCTTAGCAAACATTACATAAATTTCACCTTCTTAATTCAAAGACAGTTAATGACTTAAAGTGAACCTGGATGAGTCTGCAGGTATGCCCAAGGATAGAGGATAGAGAATAAAGAAACAGAATTAGGTGTATGATGTATTCAAAGGAACAATCCTGGTTAATATGTTGAAAAATATATCACCAAAGCTTCAGTAAATTTATATTTGAATGGTGAAAGTAAGAGTGTTTTCTTATATATTCTTATCTGTGGCTACTCAGGAGCCAATGAATTTGCGCTAAAATGATGTGGAATTTCTGAGTGTCTGGAACATGTTTTCCTTTCCTCTCTGCACCAGTTTTTGGTAGGATGATAAATAATGGAGTATTGCTCTGGCACCTCATAGCCGTAGCACCAAAAATAGTAGGAAAATGAACAATCTTAAATAAAACTGTGTATCTATGGAAACTCTGTACACAGTAGCATTGAAAATTTTATATTAAATAAGAGACATTGATTAGTAACATGAGGAATAAAACTCAGATTTCGATGTCTACTAAATGTAAGAATTACGTGGCCTTCCTTTATTTAGAAAAGAACACAGTCCTGCAAAATGTAGGGCATCATGATAAATGGATCACATGACCTGATTTTCTCTTTCTTTTGTCAAGTGACAGGCTGCATAGCATGTTTAATTATAATAAGAATTTTCAGTATCAATGCAGAAAAGTGTGTCTAGAGTATGCGTCTAGACACTGACAGATTTGCTCTCCTATATCCCAGCAAACTTTTTATGTGGGTTAACGCGTATGATCTTGTTTGGATAACACACACAAATGCCACCATTTACTTAGTATTCCTCCAAATGTCATATTCCTCAAAATAATAAAAATATTTATTTTAGAAACTAAGAACAAGAGAAGTTATATCAGGAATTAATAATAAAGATGGAAAAGAACAGTGAGTGAACACGGAGTTCTAATATTAAAAACAAAATCAGAGCTTTAGTTAAAATGGATTCTGAATGAAAAGTATAATGATGTCATATAAAAGCCAATGACTACTTTTCTTAAAAAATAAAAATGGGCAAAAAGTTATTAACTCCAGAGTGCCATTTGCCTAGTGATTACACTTGTAAGATTACCCTGAAAAATACTGTTATGACTCTTGGGAGGAGACACTGATGATTAGCAAAAATATAAATATAAAAGCAAATGGAAGGCTTTTATTGATCTGTGTAGAGACACCTTGTAAATTTAATTTAAACATTGATGTTTTTAATGTTTTGCTTTACCTTTTGCTAGAGAATATGGGAAGTGTCACACTTTAAGTAAGAAATTTTGTTTAGAAGCTGCAGTTAAATAATTCAGAAATAATTAATTCAGAAGACAACCCATTAAATTATAACCCTCCCCACTGGTTAACTTGGTGCCAAAATGTATTGTTTAATTTATCATTCTTAGTATTTTTAGAAGGCCTCAAGGCAGGGAATGAAGCAATAATAAATAGGGAATAGTGGATAATTAGAGAAGGAAATGTGGAACAAAATTACTAAGGGCTTTAGGTGAAGTTCATTATTACTATTTAATAGTGCCCAAGAGCATTTGATCAAATTATGGATCATGTTTAAAAGTGGGCTGAGAGAAATCCGGGTGGAGGAGTTTTCTCACTACTACTTTCAGAATTTTGCAGTAAGTTTTACAGAATTTTAACAAGGAGTAAAAAAGCAAAAGCATGTTGACCAAACCTTGTACTCTATCACACACTGTGCTCTAGTGAGATTTGAAGAAGACAGAGATTCTTCATTCTCTCAGATATTGTTCAAGATGAGAATGTTACATGATTAAGCAGTAAAGCACTTCAAGCATGAGTGATAAGGTACACATTGTAACTGCAACCCTTTGGGCTTTTAAGCACAAGGTGAAATGGATTTTTTACATTTTTTAACTCTCCAGGGTTTTTGTTTTTTACCTCATCTTAAAAGAAGCCCAGATCTTTCAGGCAGACTTGAACTTTTGGTTTTCTTTTTTTTCTATTTATTCAATAATTTTCCTTATGCATCTATTTTTTTTAATTATAGTATATAAAAAAATCCTGAAAGCATTTTTAAACAGAAATATATGTGTAAAAATACTTAACTCACCCTTTCATCATTCAAAAATGTAGATCCTCTGTGATACTTTCAAGTGGAACACTTAAAGAATGAGAGTATGAAATACATGGCACACAACAAATAAGAGTATTGAATTTAAACAGTAAGACCATATTTAATTTATAGAGTATTTTTCTATTTAAATAGGTTTTCTTAAATATTAAATAATAAAAAATATTTTTCTATGTCTTTTTATACTTTTAAAAAATAAAAGGAAAGAAAGAAAATTAGAAAAAAGCTCAGAACTCCTGTGATTGGTATTCTACAGTAAAACAGAATAAGAAAATTATTTATGAAAATTTCCCTTCCAGGGGAACAATTACCTTTTCAGATATATATGCTGACTCAATGTGAAATCACATCTGTTAAATATGAAGAATTTAGTAGGATGGAAATTGTAATTAGTCAGCAGTTTTGCTTGTTAGAAAACAGAGATCTCCATCTTTAGACATTTGATTTCATAGATATAGCAATTTGGACATTATGTTACTATACATTTTCTTTTTCTTTTTTTTTTCCTCATAGACTGTTAACAGCAAAAAAGTCAAGTTGGTTTACCTTTGAACTAAGTTTGTATGACTGGGCAAGCTGTTTGATGTGTTTCATTTGATGTTCTGGAGGTTTATGAAACCACTGGAGCCATTTAATAAATAATTCTAGTGGTAACAGCACTGGCAGTAAGAATAAAACACTATTCCAAATGTATGAAATGCCTTAATTACGACTTTAATCAGAGAAGCAGGGTGTTTACTACCTCTGTCAATATGGGGATGATTAAAAATGAATACTGACCTGTATCCAAAACTGTGATATAGTTGCACAGTCTGAGGCAGCATGATGAGGTAGTAGAAAAAACACCACCAGATTTTTACTCAGATTCATATTACAGAGGACGAAGAATCTTTAGAGTTGAGAGAGTCAGAATGTCAAAAAAAAAAAAGGGGAGAGTCTCATTGTCAGCCTGGGGAAAGAAGTCAATTGTTAGGATAGATTTTGCACCTAGGTTCTGTGCAATGATTACTGAGCACTCTTTAAACCAACCCACAGCATGCAGAAAGTGAATAGAGCAATTTTGCTTGAGACTGTGTCCATAGTGCAGTGTGTCTCATTAATGGATCCCACAGAGACAGGCTACAGCTCAGTCCTCTGTCATAGTCTGCCTTGTGTGACTTGGACCTCCTCTCTCTGTGTTCTCTGATTTCAGCGGCATTCTCTGATCTACCTCTTGTATTCTGTAACAATATTCACATCTGTAACCCTGAAAATTAATTATTTACTTTGAAGGTTGGCTATGTTATCATGTGTCTAAATCCCTCTACACTTCCTACTGCAAGTACTTACACCTGATTCATCATACATGGAAATTTGCTTAGACACTTTTACTTCAAAATCACACTCTCTCTAAATGGAAAGTTGAAGAAAATGGCTAAGCAGATATCTCTGAGTACTACAAGGAAAAGATCAAATGAGCCTAAAACATGTCAGTATACATTTTAATTGGTTGGACTACTTTATTTTGGTCTCTTTACTAATTTACTACTTCTGAAAGTTTATCAACTCATGATTTTTCCATTTCCAATTTGGTTTATATTCTCTATTTTTCCTTTAGTCTTACTACCACGATCATCTTCTACTTGTCTTTTTTTAACCTTCCCTATCTAACATATAATTTGTTACTAAATTTTATTACTCATCCACTATCAAATTCACCTGTGTGTTCTTCTGTAGTCACTGACAATGTTCACCCATAAATCTCAGCTGTCATATAAATGGCTCATTTTTTAAGAGTTTGGTGAACTCAGAACAGATTTAAGAAATACTACCACTACTATTTTGCATTTAAAACATTTTTTCAATGAAGATTACAAAGGAATTCAGGATCATAAATTAAGCTTCACAATGACCTTGAAAACCTGAAATATAAATTCCTGTTTTTCTACATTTTGAAAGATAAAGATTGGGAAACTGATCAAGTAAAAGAAAAAAAAAACAACAAACAAACAAACAACATTAAAAAATTATTTTCAATGGTTAAATGAATGTTCTAACATCTTTCAGAAGGAAAAGTCACAGCTACTTTTAAAAACCAAGATGACTTTAAATATGAATTATTAATCTAAAGCTACAGACAGTCACTTTTAGATATGATTTACATTGCACATCTTAGGATATGTAACTGTTACAGTCTGCTTAATAATTAGGTCAATAGAAAGACAGTGCCTTCCAGACAGGCAGAGGTTTGGGTCAGCATGTGAGGTAATTCATCAAACTTGATACAGTGCCTCCCAGGCAAGTAACTATTCACTTTGGTCTGGAAGAGAAGGTAGAACGTGGACATGTCTCCCAGGCAGAAAATTAAATGGGTCAGCCTTGGAGGCAGCCCAGATAGGTGACTGTTCAGCTTTACTTGGAAATGGATTAACATACTGAGGTCGTTCCTGAGTACATAACTATTGGCTCCTGCTTAGATGACAAGCCATTATTCATGGAGTTCCTTCCTTTTGAAGGGCTGCTTATTGCGGCTTCTCTTAAAACTAGACTGTGAGACAGTTAGCCTTTGATTCTAATAATAAAGTTCTGTTTGTGAGCATGAGAGTGTGTCTTACCAGGACATAAGAAATCGTTGACCCGGTTGGTTGTATCTTTGCCAGGGATACTAAAAGATACTCTCTCTTAACTGGTATTGCCGCAACTGAGACCACATGTTAATATATAAGAAAGATGTAAAATTTCAAACAGGGAGGCTTATATACATAACTGCCTTTGGCAAGTGTGAAAGCCTAATGAATGAGTATATGCTTACCTGGATTACATGTATTCCTGACTTGGAAGAGAACATCAAGAGCTTCAAATATTTAAACCGGCCTTTTATTTGTGCCCAACTGAAAACTGAAAATACTGTATTATTTGAGGAAAATACACTGAAAGAAACCCACGATTATTAAAGTAATAAAGTAAGCAAGACACTTAAACTAAAAAACACATACATAAGAGACTTGACCAAAGAGGATATAGGAAGCCTGGAAAGAGAGATGAAGAGTAGCAGACTTGTACACAACACAATGAGGTTCTTTATCCTATTTCCTCTCTTTTCTCTCTCATGTTGGGTCATTCGGGATTGTGGCTGTAAGACAATAAAAGGGAGCATAGTATTATTTGAGGAGGGGGAGCCAAGTGGAGAATAGAGGGCATCCAATACATTGGAAATTCTGATAGTCTTGCTGAGTGCCAAATGCCACATGCGTAAATCAGCAATGCTGAAGCAATTCTGGCAGTAGAGAAGACATTTGGCAGAGATGATTCAGAGAAAGGGCAGTCTGTATGGGAAGTTCAAGAGAGACCAGGTAGTCAATGACACATTTAATTATACTGCAGGATACAGAAGGTGGTAACAGAAAGTGAAAATTTTGGATTGGGATTAAGTAGGAAGATGCCTATACTTACTTCCTGTGTAACTCATGACAAACAGCAACATTCTGTACTGAAAGTCAATGCTCTGAGACATATGCTAGGATACTTCACAGAGCTGAAGTCCAGATTTTAAAATGGGATGCCAGAAAAATATAGATGTTCAAGAAATATTAACACAAAAATAAAAATGAATATTAAAGGCTATAGTAAATGAGTATCTTAAGGCATACAGCTTACTGTAGTGTCTATTAGGATTTTATACAGTGAATGTTTAATGTAAATGCTTTAGCTCTACCTAGAGCATACAGTTGCTTCCTTTTCAAATGAATGCTTTCATTACTAGTTAATAAAACACTTGATGTATTTCATTCTTTGTGGAGTCCCAAATCTCAAAACCAATACACAGGAGGAATACAGAGCAACTCTCTCGCTCCACTTTAACATGGCCTTTTCCTATTGTCAGTGTCACACCTATAATGTGTAAAATGGAGGTTGAGATACCTCATTACTGGTCTCATTTCATGATTGAAGTCTAGGTTGTTTCACCAAAAAGGATAAATGTGGCACAGCCATGACTGTGTGTCTCATCAGTAAAAGGGTAAATTTCCTTGGGTGGGATTAAATCCACTATAACGGCCTAAAGTTTGCTGTCAAAGTCACCATTAGTTGCCCTTTTATAGTCAAAAAAGAGAAATAAGCACCACCAGAGTGCCATTCATCAGCTGTATATCAGATTCCATTTTAGAGAGACTGGAACTGCACCTGAAAGGGGCTTGAATTTCCTAAATGACTACAGATTTACTGTTCAACTGAAAGTCAGATGCCACAGCCATTTTAATGGGTGAAGAGTTTTCTGTTTGTTTGGGGTTCTTCTTCCATAACCAAACATTCTTGGAAGTCTTAAAAATCTTCTAAGATACTAATGTATAGTAACTGTTATTAAAAATTTTCAATAGTGTTTGAAGATGCAACTTTTCAACATCATGACACAGTTCAGAATTCACATTTTCTTACCTATTTGTCCTATAGATGAGAAATCTATGCACCTAGTATATTAACTTAAAACCTTGCCTATCATAGCAATGGGATGGGAAAGATTTGGTACTCAGTTACAACATAGATTAACTCCTAATACATTTTTTACGTAATCAAGTAAATTAATAAATGAAAAAGAACAGCAAGACCATTGTCATGGTTATACAATATATTGGTAACTAGTTTCTTTTGGGGGAAAAATTCAGAATATGGAATGAGCTGTGTGCTGCTTGCAGGCAAAATCCATTCTGTATTTGATTTTGATGTGTTTTCAATTGAATTATTTTTGTGGTTCATTTAGCTTCAAAAAGAAATTAAAAGACCTAATTTTAAAGCAGCTGACATTATGGAACACCTGATGTGTCATTTACAGACAGAGATTACTTAGTTTTGTGCTTCCCTTAAAATTTTTGGGTACAAATACTCTTGCTTTGACTGTGAAAGAGAAGGGTTTTTTCCTAAATATCTAGTTTCATCAAATGAAGATCAGGCAAAATGTGAATATTTGCTTTTTTCTTGAGCAAGAGGTTTCTAAATTCCAAGTGTGCCCTGGAATTGTCACTGGTTTCTGCAGAGTGATAGCTCTATCAATCCACCCTGCCTGTGTCAGATTTCAAAGCTTGTTGGGTAAAGACAAAAATGATAATTTTCAACAAATAAGGCATGATATCCACATTTCCTCTCTAGTCTTCAAAGTTACAGAAGGAATTGTTCTAACTTCAAGCACGATTACTCCCAGAGTTTCTCTGGTGGAGTTTTACTTCCTGTACTGATTCTGACACATAGTCTTCCTTGAAGATACAATAAAGAGCACAATTCGTGGATATGGCTACAGACTTCTACTCTGCTCTGTTTTTTAAATTCACATTATCTAATGCCTACAGGTAATAAGGAAGTAGATAAACCTATTAATCAATAGAATTAAATTGGAAAGTAGAGATTCTGTGGGCACAAATATCCTTACCTCTACCGACAGACTTCCTTGATAAGTAGGCACTCAGCAGAAATCTGTGAGCCATTTATACTTTGTATTGGCATGCCATATAGTGTTTATATATATTATATATTATATATTATAT
>VZRE01003146.1:0-65303 GCA_013396775.1 Cephalopterus ornatus | reverse complement strand
TTCATGGGATCCTGCCCCAGGGGGGTGTCAGGGGACCCCTTGGGCACCCGTGTGGCCCCAGCAGGGAAAGGCTCCCAGGTGGGCAGCCCTAAGACTTGGTGTTGAGGGAAGGCAGCCCCTTTCCCACTGCCCTGAGGTGGTTCCGTCCATGAGGGTCTCGGTGTGGGCCGGAGCAGCTGCTGCAGATGGGAGCTGTGGGTTCACTGCTCTCCTGATGCCGGTCTTGGTGCCGCCGTGGTTGTCTTTGCCAAAAACCCTGTTCCTGTGGTCTGGGATGTGGTTACAGCACGCAGCTTTTTGTGCATCTTTTGTTCCCTGGGTTTTGGTGGTGGGTTGTCCTTCTCTTGAAGCTCCACGGTTCCATTAAAAATTTAAAAGAGCTTGTTGAATGATTAAGTTGGAATGGAAGCATGAGGTCCTGGTGCTGTGCCTTTCAGAATTACTCATCCTAAAGGGAAAACTCACCTTTAGAGGGTTATTTTGCTGTACAAGACGTTCCAAGCTATGTTTGGTCACCTCTTAACTCTCAGATGGTCATTGCAGAGCCTCAGGAGGACTCTTTCAGGGGCCCTAAATCAGAATTTAAACCTGGTTTAAGCTACTGAGCTCCACAGGCCTGACAAATGAAGGTTCGGTATTTGCAATGCATTTTTTGGTACCTGAGCACCAACCTGTCTGTTGTATCAGGATAGATTTGTGGTTCTTACAGGCCCTTAAAGAATGAAAAAAGCACAAAAATGGGTGCATAAAATGCCTGTCAAGATTTCTCTTTTGAGTTTCAGTGGGAACAGAGACAATACTGAACTTTAGCTTTCTTCATATTTTTAATAATTCAGTTATTTTTTTTTCTTTTAGTTCAGTCAGAAGATGAGATTCTAATGAATCACCAACTGATTTTACAAGAGGATTCTTTGCTGCTTTTGTGGCCACAATAAAATAATTGGCAGACTTGAGCCTTCTAATGCCTTCATTTCTAGGAAAAATAATACAAGAGGGTGTATTGCTCTAGTCAGTCCTTAAATGGAAAACTTATCTCCTGAATTGAGATGGGTTTTGGCACTTTGCTACGTGTGTGAAACCAGACAGCTTTATTACCTTGGCTAGAGAATGAGATATCGATGTCATTGTTATTAACATTATCTGATGGAATAATTGACAATTTGATTTTTAGAGGGAAACGGGTCTGTGGTGTCTTCTTACTCCTACCCTGCACAGAAAATCCCTGGATGAGCATTGCCAGGGTAATTTTCTTTGCAGTCAGTGTGTTCATGACCACCTGCAGCTGCTTACAGCTGTGTAAACTGAATTCTAATGGACTTTTAAGTGTAGCTAATTACGGGGGGGGGGCTGCTTTTGTATGATGAATTTTGTTTGGACTTAAACACGGGGTCGGGCCTATTTGTCACTTTTATTTCCTGCTAGTAAAACACGCAGAAGTTGTCGTAGCCCTGAGATGTCTCTGTATCTCAGGCCTCACCTGTTTTAAGGTGCAGATAGTCCATTTGTTCTCTGGGGTAATTCAGAGAAGCAGCTATTCTGAGGGAGCCAGCTTAGGTGTGGTTTTCATGGGCAGAAACAAGGTGGTTTTTGCCTTTTGAATTTTAAGAGTGATTTAATTCAGAGGAGAAGTGCAGGGGGGTGGGAAAGGGAGGGAAAGGGAGCAGCACCATCCACTTGTAGGAAGGGGAACAACCCCTTCCAATTGACAGTTCCTTTGGGAAGAGCTGCTGGAGGAGGAAAGGATGCGAGACTAAGTGGCAGGAGGAAGCTGGAGGGGAACAGTTTGTTTTCTTACAGTAAACCCTGAGTGTGCCTTCTTGAAGGCTGCGTGGGCAGCACTGTAGCACACATTGATACAGACATTTCTTTTCCCTTTTTTTTTTTTTGTCATGTTGTACTTTAAAATACATGTTTTCCCCGTTCTCTTGCTTTATCAACTTCTCCCTCTGTCATTTATAAACCAAGTTTAGGAAGGCAAGGTCGCTGCCTCGAGCAGTGATACAACACACTGTGATATCACAGAGGATGAAACATTGGGGGAAAAAAGCGACGTGGAGAACGTGGTCAGGGATTCAGGAAGCTGAGGGTGGGAGAAAGGAGTCAGTTGGAGTGGATATGTAGATGTTGAGCAAATGGGGGGAGAGGTGACTAAAGAAGAGCATATGCATATGTCGAAAGTCATGCACTTGTCTCTGCCCGCTCCGAAGGAGAAGGAGATACTGTTGGAAACTTGGTTATACAAGAGTGGGCCTCAGCATCCTTAGGTTGGCTCTGAGTAGGTGTCTAAGCCGAGCCTGGGTAGCCCCCAGGAATGTTAACCTGTCCTGGTGGAGCTGGATTATCTCCTGGATTCCGTGGTAGAAATGAACTTTCACCTCACAGGTTGTGAGAACAGTTCCATCAGGCTGTGGTGCTGTCACCTCTAGTGCCTGGGCACTGTCCCCGGAGGAGAAGGACTGTGACACGTTGGACACAGTAGGAAAGGACTGGCCGTGGCAATCTAAGAGTTCTCTTCCAGCTCACTGTTGTTCTCATGATGGATGTGCCATAAGGATATGGATATAGATAGATCCATTATGCACAATTGGAGTAAAGACTGACTTGGTGTTTGGCTGAGCTCTTCTCTTTATTACATGACTAAATAAATTGAAGCCATTTTTCCTTTTGTTGCAATAAATAATCCTTGCTGTCCCAGCCCTATGTATGATTTCCATTTTTAACTCGCCAGTAAAACATAAATATCGTGGTTATACATTACCCGATTGTTACCATTCCGGCAAAATGCACCAGAGCCAGAGTTCCTTGAAACAATGTGTGTGTGTGATGGATGGTGCTGCAGAGGAGGTGACGCAGTCCTGACTCAGTCCTTGGTGAGGTTCAAACCCTTCCTGCTGCACTGAAAGCCTGCTCCTGCCAAGGGAGCTCAGGAAATGCACCCTCTCTGCCTTCTAGGCAAGCTGGGGTAATTAACTTAAGTGTGGGATAAAGCTTTTTGCAGGCACATGTGATCTTCCTTTGGAGCATAATAAATCATTTCCATATTAAAAGCTGGAGGAAGACCCAGAGTCGTAAACCCCCTTTTGTACCCACTTGGCTGCCTTTGCACATGGCTGGGTGGTCAGTGAGCTCAGTCCGGGGAGGATTTAAACTAATAGCCCCTGCTGTTATTGCTGCAGGGAACCCCAGGTGATGGCAAACCTCCTTTACACCGGGGAGTAAATCACATTATCTGCTTTATGCACCATTATTGTAAAGTGGGTTCTCATTTGAGACACTGCAGTGGCTTTATGGCTCCCTGAGCAGGGAGGGGGACTTTGCCCCTTGCTCAGCTTTCATATTCCCCCATTCTTCTCGTGCCAGGGAAGGGACAAAAACGACTGTTTGCAGCCACTCGCGTGGGTTTTTCAGCAGAATGTCCTTAGTGAGACTTGCAGAGGTTGCTGCGGATGAGGTCCCCAGAGATTTTGTCTCTGTATCCTCTTGTAGTTGCAGCATTGAAAGAAATTGCCATTCCTTAATAGCAAAGAAAATATGGCTACTGTTGATTTTTGGGTTTTTTTTTTTTGGTGGTGCTTTTCTTTGAATTTCAGAGGTTTCCTTTGAAGCACTGAGTTCACCGGGTTCAGCTTGTGTCCAAAACACTCTGACACTGAACACAAAACAGCAGTGACTTTGCTGGTGGTGTTTTTCTCTTAGAGCACCATTCGCTGCCACTCCCCTGAGTGTTCGGGGAGTCACGGGTGCGTGTGTGGGGTGTCACACGTGGGTGTTGTGATGGCTCAGGGGGTCTGATGCTGAGGGCAGGAAGGACGTTTCTGCTGGATAGAGAATGAGACACTTTGACCCCCCCAGAGCAGTGCTTTCCCATCCTCGGCAGCTGAATGCAGTGCATGGGGAAGTTGCTGATTTAACAGCACAGCTCCAGAGGAAACACCATCCCACAGGAAGAGGAGAGAGGGGTAGGAGAGTGTCCTGGAGGACAAAAAGGAGTTTTCAAGCGAGATTTCCAAAAGAGATGAGGAACTCTTCAGACAATGACACAAAGGTGCTTTCCAGCATCAGGAGCTGCAGAGAAGCTTTGCTGTTAATGAGATGTTCTGGATTGGATGTAAAAAGCAAAAACTAAGAGATAAAACTGGAGGTCTGTGACACCAGCAGGTCCCAGAGGGTGTTGAGAAAAGGAAGGTAAATGTGAACGGTGTAGAGACCAACCTGTTTTGTCTTGAAGGGGTGGTTGATTTACTTGCACAGCTCAGAATGAGCTAATCTTCCACGGGAGGAGATATTTCAAAGTCATGGGAGCTGAGCTGGCTCTTGGTTCACATTGTATTTGATTCACAGCAGTGACACACAGGACTGTTGCTGCCTCGCCACTCTGACGTACTGGAGCGATACTGGGACATCTTTATACCATTTCAGCTCGTGCCATCACCCAGCATGGACTGGGAGAGGCATGCCTGCTACTTTGGGGAGGTAGATGTTGTCTTTGCGGTTGTTGCAAATGGTTTAACATCTCACATTGGCACTGCTTTCGCTCGTGTGCATGGTGCTTACAAGGTTGGATGAAAACATTGGGGTGCTGACAGAATTGTTGGTGATTATTGGGTGGTGTGCCTCATAATGGGACTAATCTTTCAAATTCCATCATCTCCAAGTTGTTGAAATACTTGTTACGACAAAAAATGATGGAATATTAAATAATATTTGAGCCAGGCCCCTTAAATTTTATACTGTTATTAGCAGTGGATCAGAACCAAGGAGAGAGAATATAGTTGTGATATATGTAACACATAAATTTAACATTAGTTTAGGCAAGCTGTTTGGTTTATTGTTTGACTAATCTCTACATGGATTATCATTACAAAATGTAGCCTAATGAACAGCTGAGTATATCCTATCACAGCTCCTTTTATCTTTAATTATCTTTTTTTTCTTGTAGGATTTCTGCAATTCAGTTTCAAATTGTTGTACAAATTCATATGGTAATCCTTTGGACATAGCAGAGCTTCCCATTGAGGTGCTTGTCCTAGTGTTTGTTTAGCTTGTCTGAAAATGTCTGATGTGTGTGAGATATGGTGAGAAAAATCAACAATTGCAAAGGATAATCCATGGGCAAACAGTGCAGAGAGTGCTGTCTGCATGCCAACGGTTTGGCAGTGCTTATGCCCCAAGTTCCACGTTTATTTCTGCTGAAAAACCACCAAAACTGAGAGGAACTCACAGGGAAATGGTTTGAGTCTCTCCGAGGTGCTGTGGTTGTCGGTGTCAGAGCTGCAGTGGGTATTGAAAGGGGGATTTAGAGGAGGAAATAAGATCCTGCAGGATTAACGGGAGGAGTTAGTTACTCCTACGGAGGAGTAGTGAGCAAAGTTAGTTTGGGCTTCGTCATCAGTGTTGGAAAACTCCCTCAGGTGTCGGTGTTTCCAGGCAGTTCTGTGGCAGTGGCTTGGGGCCACATCATGTTTTCCAGCTCCTGCCCTTGGGCTTGTTTCACAGCTAAATATCAGCGCTTGCTCCTGCCTCCTGCGCTCTTTGTTGCCAGTCCTTGGGACCCGTCTGGGACACAGCCTGTCTCCTGCACTCCTCTCTCTCAGCAGGGAAATCTGCTTCTCAGCATGTCTTGGTGATTATAGAAATGCTGATGGAATTCATGGAGATCCAGGCTTTGGTAGGAGTGCACACCAGAGGCAGATCTAGGATGTATTTGGAAGTACAGAAGTTGAAAGCATAAGCAAATCCTGCAGCTCCTGATAACGTCCCTTATTGCTGCACAATTGGCTGAGCTGTTTATTATTTTCATTTCTGTGAAGAACAGCAATAACAGGGCCGTTTATAGCAACTGCACCACCGAGCCCCTGAAGTTGGCTCAGCCTTGCTTTTTTTTCCCCGAGATTTGACATGAGTGCTAACTTTCAGAACCATGAAATGACTGTCTTCTGCTTTCCTTTGCAACTCTTTGGTACTGTTTTTTTTCCAGAAATGAATCTTAATGCCCCGTTTTGTCTATTAAAGACCCTGCCTGAACCCTTTGGTCTCCTTTGCACTAAAGTTGTAAGTTATTTGTGCCACAATGAGTCTGCAGGAGTGAGTCAGCATCTTCCCTCAGCCCTTCAGTGTCTGCTGGTGGGGAAGGTCAGCCAAAAATTCTGCTACTTGTTGCACCATGTGGAATTAGCCAAACTGTGCCTTTCCCTTAATTCAATCACTGGTTAATTTAATTATATTATTTTTAACAGGCTAATTATATTTTTTTAAATATCAAGCCACCCAAAATTGAAACTTGTAGTGTTTATTTTTGTTTTTCTAAGCAATTAGGTAATTGATTAAACTACTGGCTATTGTTAGTGCAATTATCTGAATTAGCTCTTGATTAATACTGACAATTAAGGAAGAGAGCTGTTTGGGATAAACCAACCAAAGAATATCAACAGGATGGGTGTTAAATTTTACAAAAAAGTTGCTCAGAGGGTGTTACTGACATAAATGCTGTCACCTGTCACACAGTGGTGATCAAATGAGTGCTGGAGGTCAGTGAATGAGGTAGGATTAGGTATGAGAAAATCCCTGATTTAATCCTTAATAACATGACAAGTAGCTGGATAAAAGGTGCTGTGTAGGGATGGATGATATTTATTTATAGATCAGAGCTTGTGTGTTCTGGGACATATAAAGACATGATATTTATCTAATACTATTTATCTCTGAATGACCCCGGCTTTCACACTTGCAGAGCAAGGCTGGTGTTTATCACTCCTAATTGTTTGCCACAGTTAATTTGCTGGTACTAATGAGCTCCTGAGCTCAAGCATTGCACTCAGGTACACGGATTTCTTTTTAATTTTTCTCCTCAGTGCTTTTTGGGGATGTTTTGTATGGAGCAGTATTGATGGAGATAAGAATTCTGTCCCTTTATTCCCATTTTTTTCCCTCTACCACGCAGTTCAGTGGCGTTACTGTGAGGCTTCCCTGTCCTGTTGATTTATCCCTGGCCAGGACTGGTGGAACAGTCGGTGCTCGGGTCTGCACGGCTCAGTCCTTGCTGGCAAAATTAGCAGGAGGCAGAAAAGTGCCTGCTGCTTTTTTTATCCCTCCTTATCTATTTTTCAGTTTGTCAATGACAAGCCAAATGCTAACATTTATAGGGATAAATTATGACTAAAATAATTTGCATTTAAAATGCAAATGAGTGAAAGCATCAGCAAGGAGCCTTCTGCTTCCCTCCCGGAGCACAGGCTGGTACTGGCGTTGGATCAGCCCAGAGAGGCACTGGGTGTAAAATAAACTTAATTGGAGGAGCTGAGAAATTAAATGGGCTCAGCCTCATGCTAATTCCTGTGATTTAATATGACATTAGAGGGGAAGGATTGGGAAGGTGCTGAACCACCGACGAAACCAATCACCAGAGCTGTAAATTACCCTGCTGGGATCCCAACGGCAGATTGAGAGGCCCCAATAAAACTGTGAGAGGTGAATAAAATCAAGCTTGGAAGCAGTTTGTCAGGATCTTGGGGCTCGTGTGAGTTAGAGGTTGAGTTTCACTGTTCTTTTTCAGAAGTTGGCTGTTGTAACACTGCCTCGTACCACCCAGGACTGTGGGTTTTGTCCAAGGTGGAAGCTGCCTGTTCATGGAAAGCCCTTTTGTGCTCCCCCAAAACCTCTTTCAGGCAAACTGGCCGTGCATCTCTGAATGTAGTGTTTTCCTGTTGGAAGCCTAGGGTCCATTTTTTGCATTATTTACTGATTTCTAGGCCTGTAGGTGCCAGAAGGACAGTGTGGAGAATGTGCAGTGGTCTGCCTGTGGCCAAGGAAAGATGTGCAGGAAGAATTCAGTGTAATCTTTCAGTGCTACTGTAGCAGTGCTTGGCTTGTTTCCTCAGTGGGACGTGGAAATTTTGTACAGCAGGACTTGCCCACGGTAAATGAGATAAAATTTCTGTTCCTTTATTCCCCTAACTGAGGTGTTCGGGTCTAAAAGGAAGTGTTTTTAAAGCCCGGCCTGCTTTACTCTGTGTGCTACAGAAGTGTGGTAGCTGATGATAATAATTACCTCACACTGGTTTTAACATTTCTGCCCTCTGCTTTTTTACAGCCATGTTGCTGAAGATCACCTTGTCTTCTGGAAGCAGAAACACAGTGAACAGATGAATCCCTCCAGCCAGACATTCCTCCAGTAGATCCCTCTCCTCATGGAACACCCCGGCAGGGAGGAGATGGACTTGAAAGAGGAAGGTTCCCAAGTGTGGGCTGAGTCTGCAGCACAGGAACAGAGCACTGCTCAGGTGACTAGTGCTTTTCAGAGCTCATGCTGCCCAGGATGGATTGGGATTGATGTGGAGGTTTAGTTCCCATCTGACCCTGGCTTAGAGTCTGGAAGCTCAGCTTTTATTTGAGGAGAAATACAAACATATCTGTGGCGATTTCGGGTTAAGGCTTCAGAAACTGAGCTGTGCAAACCACAGCAGTGGAGACACAGAGCTATAAAAATGAGCTGAATGAAACTAGCCGGTGGCTCTAGAAGTTTCACTGTCCAAATATATATATATATATAAAACCATGTGGGAAAGTGAAAGGGTGCTCAGAGTAATGAGCATTAGCAAAATCTGCGGTCTGTGGCAGCCTGTTTGATGGCATCAGTCGACTCAGTTGGAGCTGTGGGTGGACCTTGGGGAAAGTAATGAATAATTTTTTTCCTGTCAGACATCTGGGTACTGAGGAAGGGAGAAATGTTAATTGTAAGTGACTAATGCAGTCAGATTCTGATGTGTGCAGCTCGTCCCTCTGACTCTGAGACAACGCAGCTGGGAATTTCTAGAAGGCTGTAAATTGATTTATTCTTTTAAGTGTGTAATGAAGAGGGTGCTGCCTGGCGTTTGACCCACAAGCCGAGAAATTCTGCCTCTCCTGGTAATTTCCAGCTTTGAAATTTGCCACGAGAGGCAGTTTTCAATGCTCCTGTTCCGTTCTCTCTACAAGGGGATAACTATGCTGCTGTTTGCACACAGCAGTTTTAAGGCTTAATTAGTATTTGCAGAGTGCTCTCCAAATGTGAAACTGGAGTGTTTGTGTGAGGATTTATTGTACAGAATCAGCACTGAGCAGCCACAGGGGAGTACCAGGTGTCTCCTGCAGCATAAGCTGAAAGGTGAAACAAAATAAACAAAACATGTAACTGTGGCATCATTTTATGTGCAAGTGTTTGATGTGAATATGAATACAGATGCTCAAATTAGGTTTCCTGCTAACTGTCCTATTTTCCTATACACTGAAAAAGGTTTTCAGCATGTAAAGGATGTCAAAAGCTAAACGTGTTCCTATTTCCACTGGAATTCAGTATTCTGGCTTGTTTAATGTAAGCCACTAATCATCATTTATGATCATAATGTTCTGTCAGAATCAACTTGTTTGGATTTAAACTGCTGCCCTAGACATAACTTGTTCCAGTAGTCCTTGGAATCATTGCTTAATGCTTTCAGTTACATTTGTCTGTTTAAATAGCTAAATTTTCTCCTGATACTGCATGTACATACTACAGAGAAGCAATCTCACATGCCCTGCTGCTGCCTCTGAGAGGTGCAGTACTTGAAGCAACATCGGAGTTAATAAGTTCTGTTAGCCCTTCATAAGATAAAAGAAATTATCTGCAACTACAGAACTAGCTGAATGAAGTCATTATCGTAAATCCAGAAAGGAATATGAGCATAAGGGGAAACAACATACCAATAAATTCCACAGATACACCAGTTCAAATGTGAACTTCTTCTCTTAAGCTTCTCTTTTCTTCTCTTCTTTTTAGTGCAAGAGCTAAGTGTGGGTGGGTGCCTTTTATACCAGTTGAGTTACAGTGCAGAGTAAAACCAGGAACTGGTGGGAGTTGCTCTCCAGGTTTCCGTATTGCCACCATAATTCAGTGAGACTTCAAATGTGTGTGAGCCGGTGACCGTTTCAAACCGAGGTTTCTCCCTGCTCTCCGAGGCAGGCTGTGCTGTCCCCCAGGCCTGCCGGGGTGTCACCACAGGACGTGTTTTCCCCTCCCAGGTGCACTTCGTCCCCGAGGGGGGGGCGGTGGCGCAGATCGTGTACAGCGACGAGCAGGACCGGGGCCCGTCCCAGCAGGTGGTTTACACGGCCGATGGCACCTCCTACACCTCGGTGGACACCTCGGAGCACACCCTCGTTTACATCCACCCCGTGGAGGCTACGCAGGCACGTGTGGTTCCCAGCCTAGCCCGGGTTTGGCACCTAGAAAACAAACCAGTCTTGTTTGGGATGAAAGCCAGTTACCAGCCAAGTGGTACGACTGGAAAATAGCAGTTTTTCCTGCCCACTGCTGAGCAGGGACTTCATGCTGTTCATTTGTCTGATGTGCAAATGTGCTCATCAAAGGATGTGGAGGCTATGAATTATGAAATGCTGGTTATTTCACTGAAGGTGGACGAGATTATAATTAACTCGGAGGTGTTTTCCAAAACATGGATAATCTCTCCAGAAATTCTGCCTCTGTTGTGTTCAGTAAAAAGCTAAAAGCCATCTATGTGCCTTCTGGAAGAGTCCTTGTTTTGTGTAGCACAGTTGTCATAATTGATAGTTACAATAACAGTCGTGTCTCTTTGCAGAAGATCTCAGTGTATTCAACCTAATTTTGTAGTCTCTCTGCAGAGTTGTTGATTTTATAGACCTTTTATATTCTTTTGCTTCTGCATAATCGTATCAAACAGCTTTTATTCCCTGACAGCGTGTGTTGGGATGGGGTTAATATGCTGCGCATCTGTGGCTCTGTGTGGACAGATTCAAAAGGACCAGGCTGGCTTTGTGGAGGCTGTTTTATAATGTCTTTGCTGACAGGACAGATTAGCAGAGCTGCAAAGTGCACGTACCTGACACCCCCAGCCACGCTGGCAGGGCCTCACGGCACGGTCTGTCTGTGCAGCCCTCAGCTGTTACATCAAACCAGCTCCTACGTGGTGGGATGTCCTGGGAGGATATTTTGGGAGGATATCTCCCGGGAAGCTACTGACGACTAACTCCAAAACTCTGAACGCTATCATTTTGTCAAAAGATACTGTCATGCAACTGAGGTGAAATTATCACAGTTGCTAAAGGAAATTGTATTATGCCTTATTTTGTTGGAGCCAGGCTGCTACAAGCTCAGGTTTTGGCAAACAGGAGAGGCTGACCTCAGTCAATCCTTAGTTTTCATCTGAGTCGTGCTTTTCCAGGCTCCCATCAGGGCTGTTCTTGCAGAATACCGGAGTTGGCATGTCTTCTATGAAATTAAACAGCATCCTGCCCTTAATAAATTTACATGTGGGATGTGCCTGATAGCTCCTCAAAAGAAAGTGTGCGGAAGTCTTGTGAATTTGCAGGAAGAAGAAGCTCACAGTTATCTTCTGTCCTGCCCTTAAGTCATTTTGGTAGAGCTTTTGAATTGCATCCTGTAGATTCTATCAAATCAACAACTGACAGAGTGATTTCTGTCATTAAAAAAGATCAACCAGGTGAAACACTTTAGTTATACAGACGAAAAGTGCCACATAATTATGATGTTAAATTTTTACGGAGCACCACCCAATTTTAATGTCTGTCTGTGTAGATCCACTTGGGTAAGTTGAAGTAGTGTTCTGAAGTAATGAAGTATTGGCAAAGGCTTAAATGTGGGTCATTTCTTGGTGGCAGGGTAATTTTTGTGTGGCTTGGGAGCAAACAACACCAGGGCTGGTTTGATAAGCCTTTTTCACTTTGTCTAGACTCTGTTTACAGATCCGTCCCAAGTGGCTTATGTCCAACAGGATGCCACCACCCAGCAGGTAAGGAAGAGACACTGTTTATCTTGGGCCTGAAACTATAAGGGAAGAGTTAGGGAAGGTAAAGGGACATTGTTGTGGTGCTAGAGGGTAATGACTATCCCTGAAATTGTCCCAAACCAGTCTTCAGTTATGTCCTGTCATCCAAAAAGCCACTATTGCCATGGCCAGCTTGTGCTTGAATGATAACGAAAGTTAAGATCGACTTTGAGTTTATTGACTTCAATTCATGCTCAACAAAAATTCTGATTTACTGCCCTAGATACAATGAAAAATCTTTCAGCAGTGTCCCTTTAAATGAGGCAGCAGCAGATGTGGCTGACTTTATCTGAACGTGCCCTTCTGGAAAGGCTGGGTTTGCACTTGTCCTCCTACAGATTCTGATCCAAACGCCTTTTAAGTCCACAAAGCGCTCTTGAGGGATAGAAAAATTGGATCAAATGCTGGTTTTACTGGAAGCTTCACAGGAAATGAAGTGTAAAACCTGAGGAAGTTCAGGGAGTGGCTCCCTTGCCTTACCAGGGTGTGCTGGGCTTGCCAGTCTGAGGTAGGCTGGGAATAGAATAAAATGGAGCCTGTGCTGATAAAGTTTTGATGATTTTGCTCTTTTTGTAATGCCTCATGCATGCAAAGGTTTTATTGTTAACTCTTACTTATCTTTGGGGACTGTACTGTGGTAACCAGGTATAGATAGGTGCTTTCAGGTCTCTCCAGTTGGAATTCTCTGCTGTCATGGGCTTTACATCGTTACTGCTTTAATGGCACGTGTGAATGGATGTGTTGGATCTGAATCATCACCCAAGCCATCACTAAAATGGGTGTTTACTGGCAGTCTTGGGGCAGAGTGAAGGGGTGAATGTGTGCTGAAAACAAATTTTATCGCTAAAAGACTTTCTAAACTGTTGAGGCACAGACAGGAAACAATGACTGATACAGTAAAGGTGCTACCTGTCTTCTGGTTCTCTGGAATATTTTGCCACATCAATTTCCCTGCATTAAGAAGCCAAAAATTCTTATTTAATTGTCTTAAAGCTCATTTAACACATATCATTAATTAAAAGTAGAGATCACTTGTGTGCAGTGCAGATGAGACTCTTAACAGCAGATGTGCTGTTACTGTCCCAGGTACCAAGGGCAGGAGCATTTGTGTGTGTCCTCAGCCTGTCCTCCCTTCCACCTCTTTCTGACATCAGCCCTGGCAGATACATTAATTTTTTGGTGGCTGGTTAATCCCTTATTGTGGCAACTCCTGCCTCTGCAGGTATTTTTGCATCAGCGTTTCATGTGGGACATCCCTGAACTGACAACAAATGATGGAATAACAATGAAAGCTCCCCTTGTCTTCTGAAAGAAACTCTATCTTAAAAAGAAATTGAAAGGCTTTTAAAAATAACGTCTATATTCTGTGCAGTGCCTGACATGGAAGTGGAAGTAAGGGTGTGTTTGAAGTGTGATTAGAAGTAGGCAATGCTAACAGTAGGTACAAGCTTGTGTGGCCCTCTCCTTGCTGGCAGACTGGAGCTGTGCCATGGAATAATAATGCCCTTCCTGTTGCCACTTGGCATCAGAAATGTCAATACCAGACAGCTTGGTTCAGCTGTCATCCTGGTGTCCTCTTTACCATCACACTGCTCCCTGAAGTCTTTTTGCTGTAGTTTTTAAGCAGTTTCATAAATTACTCTTAATACCTCTTAAAACAAAGCAACTAGATTGGGAGTTTTAAGATTGTCTCCTTGTGTTATGGATTTTCTTGTCTGCTTCTTCACTGCTGGCACAATTCACTGCACTCAGTTTTATCTGATATTTATTAAGCACTCTGCAGAGAGGCAGGGGCTTGGATTTTAGCATAAAAGCTGCTTAACAGTCAGAGGCACAAACTAGGAGCCACATGATGTCAACTGTAGAGGAGGATGAATAATCATGTGGGATAACTGCAAATTCCTGTACAGATGAGCAGGAAACAAAAGACAGGAAAGGTGATTCCTGGGATCTTAGTTCTGCTTGGTTTTATTGCTGAGTGTCTGAGAACAGTGTGGTAATAGGCATTAATTTGGTTGTTACTGCACCAAAAAAGTATGTAAACATAAATGTATAGTGTGACCAAATACTGTAAAGGAAAATAATGGTTGGAATCCTCTAGTTTGAGAGTTTGATCTTCCAGTGAGGTCAATACACCGTCTTGGATTCACTTTTTAATGGATCCTGGATCATAAAATCACAGAATAGTTTGGATTGGAAGGGACCTTAAAGCTCATCTAATTCCAACGCCCTGCCATGAGCAGGCGTTGCTTGAGAAAAAGAAAGATAGGCAAAAAAGAGGAGATGTCTCTTTTCCCTTTAAAAAAAAAAAAAAAAAGTAAATTTGTGCATAGAAGAGAAAAAGACCCCAAATCACTGGTTTTACCAGGAGCTAAAGAGCTCCTCCCATCTTTTAGTGCCGTTTGAACCCAGGCTGGGTAGGGCCTTGATTTAAAAATGGGTGATAGGTAATTGAGAAGTTGCAAAGTCTAGACTGGGGTTTGAAGCCTTTCCCTTCGTCCCTGGAGCTGCAGGTTCTTTCCAGGCCCATCATCCCTGCCTAAAACCCTCGAGACCGTTGCAGTGCTGTAGTTTTCAGGGCTCGAGGGAGCTGTGCATGGCGGGCAGGGCCCACGTGGAAGTGCCTGATGGAACTGTGCAGTGCTAAAATGAGTGCCTGTGATTTTAGGTAACGGTGCTCTTGCCTGCTGCTGCTCAGAGCATGAACCCCACCAACCTGTCCGTGCTCGGCAGCGTTGCCGACCCCCCCCAGCCAGTGGCTCTGGAGCAGGGGCCACAAGCAGATAGAGTAAGTGCCAGGCACCCTTTCCTTTTCCATGTCCTGATTCCATTGCTCCATCGTCTCAGGGGATGGCACGTTGGCTGAGTGTGAGAAACTGTGAGCACAGATTTGTACTGTCTTCCATAGTCTCACCGTGAAATGTTGTGGGGGCTTTTTTAGGAGAGATCATGTGTTTAATATACAGAGAAACCTGTTGCACAGATGGTTCTGTCTTGAGCAGCCACCTTAAAATTCTCCTCTCGGCTCTGGAAAGTGAAGTTAACAGAAGGTGTAACGCTGACTGTCACAGCAACATCCCCTGGGTCTCCTTGCCCGTGTTTTCAGGCAGCTTTACTGGGGGTAGTATTTTTTGTTCTCCACCTGAGAAACCTGTGTGGATGATGAAATATGCACTGCACTTCAAATACTTAGGGTTTTTTTTTACGGGGAAAAAAAAGGGATAAACTTGAAAATTAGTGGAAGAATGCAATGCCCTCAACTGTCCTTCATGGCCCATAGTTTATATCTAGGCCCCATGTTACCTCATCCCTTATTGATCTCTGCCTGTGTGCTCTGGGGATTGCTTTTAAAAGATCATGTACCAAAGTGCAGGATTTTCTCACTTGTACAAAAGAAGATTAAAGTACAACTTTGGGCTCTAGATAATTTCCACAGAGCCTGGACTTTGTTTCAACTGTTCTCTGAGGGTGCAGAGCTTCCCTGATTTCAGTTTCTTCTCCTGGGAACTGAGTTCTTGGCAGGGTGGAGGCAAGGAGTGACACAGAGGTGCCCTGAGCGAGGCCACAGCAACACAAAACATCCCTCAGCAGTTGTTTATCAGTCACTTCACTTCCCCTTTTCCTTCTGTCCATTACCAAAGAAAGCAGGAAGGGTAGACTAGCAAGGACCTTCATTGCTCATCTTTGTAAGTGTAGTTTTCTTCCTGAATCAGCTTTAATGGTTTGTGAAATCTCTCCCCAGGCATCGTTACCGGTGCATAACCAGGTGTTACCTCCCATGGAGGCAGTGGATGGTTCTGACCCTTTAGCACCGCTGCAGAATCAAATAGAAACAAAAGAGGAAGATGAGGAGGATGAAGATGAGGATGAAGATGGGGAAGACTCTGACATGGATGAATGGGATCCGGATCCACCTCGACCCTTTGATCCCAATGATTTGTGTAAGCATTTGAAGTATTATTTAGTGTATTGCCTGCCCTCCCCTTTTTAGTTTCCCCTCCATCAATAAATGGAGTGGAAACCAATTCTGATTTTAGCAGTAATGAGTAAACACCTTTATGCCCAGAAATGTGGACTCACATTAAGCTGCTTTACTGAAAAGACAGGATTCTGTCTCGGGTAAAGTCTCTGAACTGCCTTGTTCTTCTTTTTGCAGGAGGCTGCCCTCTCTAATGTTGTAAAATCTAGACAGACTGTTGGCATAATGTTCCCACAGCTGAGCTAGAGAAGTTTAGAGAGGGATAAGGCTGTGTGTGAGCTGCGTGTGAGCGTGTGCCTGACAGTGTCCTCTCTGCCTTTGTGTGCAGGGTGTGAGGAGTGCAATAACGCGCACCCCTCGGTGTGCCCCAAACACGGCCCTCTGCACCCCATCCCCAACCGGCCCGTGCTGACCCGGGCGAGGGCCAGCCTGCCCCTGGTGCTCTACATTGACAGGTTTTTGGGAGGAGTGTTCTCCAAACGGCGCATCCCGAAGCGAACGCAGTTTGGGCCTGTGGAAGGGCCCCTGGTCAGGCAAACCGAGCTCAAAGACTGCTACATCCATTTGAAGGTAAGGTGTGAGAGAAGAAGGGATCAATTTGTGCCTGAGCTTTGATTTTCATGAGTTTGTCGCTTCATCTTGATCAATAGGCTTGTTCTTTTCTTACCTCCGTCAGACGTGGTCATTCCTTACCTTGGTGTAACTCAGAAACACCCACATTGCTTTGGCTCCAAATCTGCTCTCTTATTCAGGGAGATACACTAATCCTGGTGAATGTTCTGGCTCTGTAGTGTTATGATATATAGGGTGCATAACGTGGAAGGCCGTGAGTCACTCTCACATGAGCTGAAGCGGCATCTGGACATAAAAACAGCAACCCCATCTGAGAATGTTTTGCAGCCATTCTTTTGTCATGCTGTAACTTCACTTCAAAATACTCTTCTTCCCTTTCCTTTCTCTCCCCCATAAGATGGAGGAGAAAGGAGAGATTTTTCTCCCCTTTCTTGGACCAAGTCATTGGTGTTGGGTAAAATGGATTTGAGTGACTTTTATCTATCCATTTACTGGTTTCATTATAGGAATTGGTTCTTTTATAACTGGAGTTTAGGCCCACAGTTTAGCAGTACTCTGATGAGCACTGTCTGACAAGCGAGTTGTGACCATAGGCAGATTCAGCAACCCAAGAGAAGTTCAGCTAAAGAAGTGCTGCTTCCAGCTTGAGGCAATGTTATGAGTCAAGAAATGAAAGGAAGAAGTGGGCCTGTCAGTAAGAAACATCTGACTGATGTTTCTGTATCCTACTAAAGCTACAGCTCATTTATAGCCACAGGGACATACTGTGCCTGACCCTTTTAATGAATGATTCTTGTCCTTGAAACTCTTGGAAGGGTCCATCATGTCTCCCTGCTTAAATCTCTACCCATTTTTAAGTGCTTTTCTGCCTGTTTCAGCATCCCTGTTAGTAAAGAGAAAAAATTAGCTGTGCCTTCATTGCTCCCCTAATGTAACAGTTGCATGGGCACAGTTGTTAGTAACTCAAATTTGAACCAGGCAGTTAATTACAGTCACGTCTAATTGGATTTTGCTACAGGTTTCTCTTGATAAGGGTGACAGAAAAGACAGAGACTTGCAAGAGGACCTGTGGTTTGAACTTTCCAGCGAGGCTCTGTGCAACTGGATGATGTTTGTGCGTCCGGCCCAGAACCACCTGGAGCAGAACCTGGTGGCTTATCAGTATGGCCACCACATCTACTACACCACCATCAAAAACGTGGAGCCCAAGCAGGAACTCAAGGTATGGCATTGCTCGTGTCTCAGGGTTCTTCTTTTCTACCGATTAAATCATCGCTTAAGAGTTGCTGCCTAAAAACTGCACGTCCAAGGGCCAGAAAATACTGCTCTAAATAGTTTTAGGGCTTTTTTTTGCCTCTGATGGTCTGAGTTAAATGCAACTAAAGTCACTAAGTAGTTGGCCACCAGCTTAGGAATGTTAATAAGCTTTGGCTCAGTTAGAAAATCGGGACGTTCAATAAAACTATGTAAATTATTTGTCTCTCACTGTCATGCTTTACACTGCATATATTTTACTGCTGCAGTCTAATTTTTATTGCAGCAATCTTATTCTTTTTAGTTCTGAATGCCCCTTCCAGTTAATCCTGCGTGCCCTTGACTTGTTTTTTGATGCCTTAAGTGAATATGGTCTCTCCCTTTACCTGGCTTTCCTGGAACTTCTGAAACTTTGCATGTGGAAAATTCATAAAGAACATTGTGACTTCCCTGTGAGTTTGGTTTTGTTCCCTCTCAAAATGTATTCATTACTTTGAGCTCAAAGCAGCAAGGCTGGCTGAGATGGCCTTCAACAGTTTCAACATCTGTTGAAGCACTGGAGGGAACTAAAAAATTTTGATACCAGGAAATTGCTTGCTGTTCTTCAAATCTCTTCTCCCACGTAGATGTCAACAGTTTACCTGGAAGAACAATTGTTATAAGTACACTCACTGAACCAGGGCTAAGGACTGTTTATACACTCTGAGAGTAGGAATCTCTAAAGCTGAATCACTGGAAATCTTATTAATCCATTATAAATGTATCCAAACATCATTTTCTCAGCAGTTTTTAAGGCCATTTGAAATCAGACTCTAAATCTGTACAGACCTGCCTGTAGAAGCATCATTTTTCTTACTCTATGTGTTAGTAGTATCTTTTGGGTTAAAATTGGTTTGCTAATTGAAAGCCAATTGCCTGAGCTCTGTAATGAGATTTCCTCTCCAAGTGGAGGTAGGGGATTCATACAAATTTTGTCCAGGGATTGGACTGTGAGGATCAGTGAGTTAAAGCTGGGAAGTGCTGTATTACATGTCAGGTGAGTATTCCAGGAGCTCCAGGCTTTCCTTTTTGCCCAGACAGTGAGATTCCCTGCAGAGTAACACGCACCTCAAGTGAGTCCTTGAAATGCCACCCATCACTACTGTGGAAATGCCTGTGGCCCAGTGCAAGTTAAAACCTGCCTGGATTTTTCCTGCTGAAAATCTGTTCATGCCTTCTCTGAGAAAATTCTCTCTAAAGCTGTCCCTTTTTAATCAAACAGATTAAATGATGCGAGGATGCAGGAATTCTTAGCTAAATGCGAGCATCTGCTTTCAGGTTTTAATAAACTTAGTCCTCCTGCCTCCTGTGGTTCTAAGGCTTCCTAAATCCCTCTTATAACAAAAGTGGGTCCATCGTGCTGCCGCCTGGCAGATCTTAGTTTTGCGAAGCAGGACTATATTGCTCTAATCCTTTGGAAGCTGAGAAACATTTTAAATGAGTCTCTGTGGATGGTGCTGCCTATTGTTTATGTAAAGAGAGCAGGAAAGAAATGTGAAATCCCCTCCCAGTTAAAAATTTTTCCGTTCCTCTTGGTACCACAGCTAACAGGACTCTGCTGTTACACAGTTGGGTTCGAAGAGATTAATCTTGTTTCCTTTAGAGCTACTGGTAGCCATATGCTAGCTTAACATTCATATTGGGAGGCTAGACCTTAAAATTAAATGCAAATGCTTTCTGAGCAAAGCTTTTCTATTCCTCAGTGGGAGCATTATTGATCTCACCAGGCTTTACTATTGAGGATGAAAGGAGCAGTAAGTGAGTGGTTGAGGCAAGTGAAGTAAATATGTTGCTTCAAACCCATTTTCAAATGAATCCCCTTTAGTTCTGGTTTTAAGTGCTCTGTTACCGTTATTCCTGCTGCAGGTGTGGTATGCTGCCTCTTATGCTGAGTTTGTGAACCAGAAGATCCATGACATAACTGAGGAGGAAAGGAAGGGTAACTTGGGCTCTTCTGCTCTCTGTGTGATGGTGGTTGGGTGTTGCACTTCTTATTCTCAAGTGTATGGCCTGTATAGTGCTCCCAGATTTCTGCTAGGTTGGGAAAAGTTAAACCAGATCTAGATTGGATTATTGGAACTTACTTCCACTAACTCTTCTCATGCTAATATTACAATAATTTAACCTTTTGCCTCAGTTTCTGGGAAGCACTAGGTTGCTGCTGGGAGAGGTGTGTTACTGTACTCGGTGTCTAATGTTGTGTCTGTGTCATAAACTGATGGGCAACTGCTTTAGATCGATCTCCCCTAATTTGTGCCAGAGACACCATCCTGTGCTCTTCCATACAGGGTGACTTTCAGAGTCTCCCTGAATTTTAAGCATTTGATAGTTCATATGAATTGTCCCAAGGACATTTTTGTCTCTCTGTGATAGGCTGTGGTCATGGCACACTGCAGAGCGGATAAAAGCAAAGGCAAATAGAGCAGTGCTGGGTAGTCTGCAGCCTGTCCAACCTTCAGGGGAGAGATATGGCCCACAGAGGCTTGGGGAAAAAGCTGAGGTGTTTAATTGGTGGGGCTGAAATGCTGTTACTGACATTTCACATTGAACGCAGTCCTCAGGGAGCAGGAGAAGAACTGGCCCTGTTACGAGTGCAATCGGCGTTTCATGAGCTCGGAGCAGCTCCAGCAGCACCTCAACTCCCACGACGAGAAGCTGGACTTCTTCAGCAGGTACTGATAGCTTTGGCTTTGTTGGGTATCACTGTGGTACTCCCCCAAATTTGCAGAAAAGGGGCTTTGCCCTACAGATCTTAGGGACCAACTCAAGAGAGAACAGCTCGGCACCAGAAGGAAAGAGAGTGGCACCAGGATGTGACTGGTGTAAGAGAATTTGTGAAAGAAGTAGCTTGAAGGAAATAAATACTTCTATTGAAAAAGTGGGATTTCTTTTATTTGTCTTTTGGGTTTTTTTTTTGCCAAAATTGTAGTATTTCAATACCACAATATTGAAATAACGATGTTTCTCAGATGAATGGAGATGCAGAGCTTTGAGGACAAGGCTTCTAGTGCCCTGGCTCCTTGTTGGGCCGGTGAGATAGTTGATCTCATTAAAAACTGAATCTACAAACATCCACCACAGAGCATCCATGCCTTCTTTTTCCCGAAATGCAGCGAGTGGCTCTCTCTTGTTTTGCTTTTTTGTCGCAAAATTGTTCCCTTCTGATTAGTGCCTGACATCAACGGCTAAGTGGTTTTTGGGGAGGGATGTTGTGGCTCTGGGTGTTTTAAATCGGTTTCCTTGTGCACTTGTTCCATGTTGCTGAAAATGCTTCCAACACACTGTGTGCAGGGGTGTTGGAGGTGGGAGAGTTGCCATGGCAGAGGACTTTCTAGAAGCCAGTGGTCCTCTCAGTCCCATGATTACTGAAATAAATTTCATGTCTTCTGGACTTTGATTTCTCATAAAGCACAGAATGAATAGATACCAGCCAGAAAGTATTGTTTCAGCTGCCAGAATTTCTTCAGGTTTTGTTATTTACTGCAGGCCATTGTTGCACAGTTGAATGGGTGAACAGTGATGCTGAGAGAGAATGCATAAAATCGGTGGAGAATCCAAATCCATCTTTTTTTTGTCTCTAACCTGGGGCACTGTGTGTTCTGCAGAGCCAGAGGCCGAGGTCGTGGGCGAGGGAAGAGGAGGTTTGGACCAGGCAGACGCCCCGGGCGCCCTCCCAAATTCATGCGCATGGAAGTAACCAGTGAAAACGGGGAAAAGTGTGAAGAAGGGACACAGGTATATTTTTGGAGATGGAGAGGAGGGAAAAAAAATATCCTGTGGGATGTAAACTCTTGACTAAAAAAAGATTTTGGGGCATTAGTGCAAACTGAGGGTGTGCTTTGGGCTGAAACCTGAGTAATTCTTGTTTTCTAACTGGGATTCTCTGCAGGAGAGCACACCACTTCCCTTCCACTGTAAAATCACTTGCAATTCTACAGCAAGTTTCTTCCCAGAGCACTTAGCAGTGAGTTGGGTTATTGCAGCAGTTTAGCAACATCACAGAAGTAATTTAGACAGTAAAACTGTAATGGGAATTTAGGTTCCTATTTGTCCTTTCTGGAATGTGAGATCAGCCTGCTCTTATAACTGCTGCTGATAGAATTAAATCAGTTTGAGCTATGGTTCTCTGTGATGTTTTAATATTAACAGAAGAGCCTCCTCTAGGCAGGCTTATTGCAAAATGTTGTTTTGCTTGTGGCTGTTGGTTATATTCTGTAGGGACCCAATACGATGCATTCAAGTAAAATGCTAAATTCTCTGATGCTGCCCATGCTTAGGTTACCACTAAGTCCTTTTCTGAGTGGTGTCAAAAGGGATCAGTGCTCTGTTTTATGATTTAGCTGAAAGCTGATATCTGGAGTGGTAATTTTCCTCTGGCATCTCACTGGGTCATGGCTCTGTGCTGACTCAGAGGGAGGAATGTGTTCTCTGCCTATGGGTTCCTGCTGCAGTGCCCTAAATGCTGCAGTAAGTGCAGGCTCACCTCCTCTGCAGGCTGACATGACACCCACCAGCCCTCTTTAGACAAACACACATACTGCTGCTCCCAAACCCTTCCCTCTGGGGGTACAGGGCTTGCTGGGCACAGTCCCACATTAATGTGTGTGAATGGCCTCTGGACCGGAGGTGGCTCACGTCCTGCCAGCTTGGAGCATGGCCAGGCCTGGAGTGTCTGTGCAGTGGAGCAGGGCCACAGTGATGTCCCCAGCCTTTGGAGGTCTGCCCACTTCTCTAAAGGCCAGGCACGAGTTCTGCCTGAGAACTTGGGAGTCAGGATGTGAGCACAGTCTAAGGTCAGTAAGGGTGGAAACTTGCCACCTAAACCTGGGCTGGACACTTGGCTGGTGTATTGTTCTACCAGGTGTCTCTCTGGTGAGCAATCCTGGTTTGTAAGGGCCTCACTCCTCCTGGCACCCTGGTTTTCTTCTCCCACACCCACTTTTGTGCTTTCACAGCACCAGCCTTGAGCTGACATAATTCTAGTGGCCTGCTTCCTAGCTTGTGCTTTTAAGTTTCCTTAGTTGCATTAAGTGGTGTCAAGTAAGGATCTATGTGTGTTTTTTTTCATGTAATACAAGAGAATTCCATGCCAGAGAAGTTACTGGAACTTACAGGGAAAGAATGTAGATTTTTGGCATGTGCTTCCCACTCACAACACCCTCCCTTTTTATGGTAATTCAAAAAAGGAGGAAAACAGCTTTGTGTGATAAGTGTTAGCGATGTGTGCAGCTGGGTGGACGAGAGTGTGCAGAGCTGGAAGCTGGATAGAAAAACACAGTGCACAGTGTAATCACCTCGTTTGTCACTCTCCAGCGCTCCAGAGAGTTTGTTAGAAAGGAGAAGACACTACTAACGACACGCAATGATGTTTCAAAGTGAGAATGGTTTCAACGAGACAGAAATTCTCTCCTTTCTCTGGTCACTTTGGTTGTAAGAGCTCTCCCAGCTCAGCCTACATCATCTTTGGATAAAGCAGAAATAGCCCTGAGTGCAGAAGATTGGATAATGTTGATTTTTCTGTGGCTGGTCAGCAGTCACCCACCTGCAGCGCTGCTTCCCTGGCTCTGAGTGGTGTTGCTGCAGGTGAGGGTGACCTGGGAAAGCATCAGTGGACGTGGCAGGAGAACTGCAGGAGTTGGGGTAGACATGTTTTGTTCATAGCTTGTGAGGAAATGTGTAGAAATCCTGTTGTCTGCTGAGTGTTGTCAAAGCGTTTCTCAGTGGGTGGGGGGAATAATCACCAGTTGTATGATTTGCGGTTTCAGGACTTGCTGCATTTTTCCAGCAAGGGGCAGTTTGATGAGGCCGGACAAGCCGCCCTGAACGGGCTGGAGCAGCAGGAGCAGACTCCGGTGCCGCCGGAGCCGCAGTCGGCCCTGGAGCAGCAGGAAGCCCACACGCTCCAGGTGCAGCCGCAGCACGAGGGCAGTGTGGGGCCCACGCAGAGCACCATGACAGCAGATGACATGAGGAGAGCCAAGCGCATCAGGGTAAGCACAGAGGGATGGCAGAGCACATCCCGCTGCCCTCTCCATCCGCTGTAACCCAGGGAATGCCAGACCCACCTGCCAGCAGCAGCTGCTCTGCCTCCCACTGTCGTACCCACCTCCAAACCTAAAGCGTCTCATTCCTAGCAGGTGTCTTAGCACTGAGGAAGGCAAGTGTCACCTTAAGAACCAGTATCTCGAGTGTTAGTGAGCACTGGTCAGCAGTTGGAGCTGATTGAATCCCAGCACAGTAGTTCTCTCAGGGAACACAGTCCATCCGAGCTGGCGAGCAGGGGGGCTGCAAACAGCCGGTGGAATTGCGGTGCTGTGGCACAGACTAATGACTTGCTCACAGCACCATCTGTGTCTCTCAGAACTCTCCTGCAAAGAGTTGCCAAAGAGGAACCACAACCACAGTCTATATCCACTTAAATGATGATATTTAGTGATTAAAATCCTTTTTTGGGGTAGAAAAACCTGCTTTTGAGATCAAAACCTGCGCTAAGAGCTTTGTGTACCGACAGCAAACACTCTGAGCCTGAGCTCTGTGTCAACTGGGTGAGCTGTTTTTTTCTCTACTATGTGTGGGAGGGAAATGATTCGAGCAAATAATCCTTGAAGTTGTGTAACTGGGAGACGGGTTTATTTAGCTTAAAATCTTTTCCTTTTTCTTCCATGTGTAAAATTTGGATTAAAGAAAGGAACAGCTGCAATGGGGGTAAGAGTTCATTTTTAGGGGATGAGAAAGGATTAGGAAAGAGTTGAGCTGTTCTGTGTATGAAGATGTTGAGACAAATTTTTCTTGCAGTTTATAGCAATACACATGCAAGGCCAATGGTGGTGTTACCCCAAAAATGCATGCCTTGAAGAAAGGATTTGGCTTGGGCACATTAAGACTGAACAGCTTTTAACCATCTAAAATGGTTCCAGTCTCTGAATGATAAGGTTCTACCAGTAATTTCATTTTCATAGATTAAAAGCCTGAGAGATTTTTAGTGAATGTATTGAAGAGAAGATAACAGAATACAAAGAGAGATGCTGAGTTTTTGGCAGTAAAGAGCATGGGGAATGGACTGGTTACAGTGTGCTACAGCTTCCTCAGTAAGAAGAGAAAGTCTTGGCCATTTCCCTGAACTTTGAAACCCAAGATACAAACTTAGAATCTTCTGAAGTAGTGAATATGGGAAGAAAGCTACAGAAATTCTGAAGTTATTGTGACTTAGCTTGGAAAGTCATCTGAAACAGATGACAGCTTAAGAGAGTGCAGTGGTGGTTTAGTGACATGTTTGTACCTCAAATCTTCCTAACTTCCCCTGCATCTGGCAGCTCTTGTTCAGCAGAGTTCTGGAGGTGTTTCAAGCCAGAAGCACTGGCAGAATGGCAAATAGATGGTTGCACAGACCTTTCCATGTTGCATCAGACTGTGAGCAATGAGCACTGAGTTAAGGCTAAACCAGGAAGCATTATTTTCTAAGCACTGAAAAATCACTCTCTGAACACTAACTCAGCTCAGCTATTCACAGCACCTGCTTATACTAACGTGTACTTAATAATATAAGCAAGCAAACATTTGGGTTTTAGATGTGTAGTACATTATTCACTTCCAAAGAACAGGTAGAAAGTCCTGACTCCTTGCTATGATCCGGAGACTTGTGTAGCTCTACTTCTTTATTACTCATGTAGGATTTAATTATCAAAACCAATCATTCTCGGGGAATCGCTTCAGCTTTTCTAAGGTTTAAGGCAGAGTGTTTTCATTCTGGCTGGGAGCAGTTATCTGTGGTGCCCCAGCATTAAAGTCCTGATAGGATCAGTTCATTTTTCAGCCTCTGCTTTATAGCCTGTGGAGTTTCCTTGGAGATCAGACCTGAACTATGGCAGTTGTGTCCCCAGCATGGCAAAGAGAAACACCCACCCTTCGAGATACTCTTGTAACACATGTAGTTGTGCACAGCCAAAATGAATATTTGTTTTTAATTCTGGGCAGTATCTGAAGTGTCTATGTGCTGATGCCAGAACCTGGCAGGGATAGGGATGTGATTTGGAAAGCACAGTCACTTCCTTGATGCTGAAAGAAATGCAACCAGTTGTGTAACAAGGAGTACAGCCAGTAAGATGAGGTTAGGAAAAGTCCCTTCTCCTTAACTTTTTCACTCTTCTAATCCCTGCCCTATTGTCATCCTGCCCTAATTACTCCCTTCTGCTGAAAGCATTTCATTCTCACAGTGGCTCTGCCATGCACTGCATCGTTGTTAATCAGCCACGGAGAACAGGAAAGGTCACAAAATACCTTCAAGATTATCTGTGGGTTTTATCTTTGCCCTTTAACTCCCCTTGGGCAGTTACTAAGTGCAGAGTAAACCTGGAAGGTCTGCTTAGTGTTTCCTGAGGCAAAAACCTCAAAGGAGTAAACTCTAGTTAGAAGAGCTGGCCCTTGTAGTGACCTGCAGAAGTCAAGGCTTCTGTTTTCAAGTCCATTTCATAACATAAGTATTTTTCTCTCCCTCAATGCTGCCTGCTCAGCTGGAGCTGCAGGTAGGTTTGGGTTTCTGTTTCATTGGGTTTTTGCTGTATCTAATCCAATGGGACATACCAACATTGCCTTCCATTGTTGTTTTGTCCAGCTCCTGTTCAGTGTTTCCTGATTGACCCCGCACTGTAAATTGGCACGTTTGTTCTTCTTGAAGCAACCAACCACTGTCCACAACTAAATGTTACCTGAAAAACTATTTGTATTCCTTTCATGCCAATTCATTGCAAATTTAAGGTGGATATTATAGGAGTAAACTGCTTGGATGAAGAGCTGAAATATCCATCTTAAAGTTTCAGAGGATTTGTTTGCACAATTGTTTGTGCTGCATTAATATTAGGAGTTAATGAGACAACACTTAGTTCTCTTTTTCTGTTTTTATAGTTGATAGCTTATCTAGCCAAAGAGCAGTAAAACAATTCACCCTTCTGAAGCCCTTGGATAGCAGTGGGACTGTGTTGAGTTATCCTGCTGTCTTCCCACTCAGCTCCCTGGTAAGGTACCAGTGATCACATAGCAAATTAATAGTGCAGTTCAGGACTTGAAGTGCATTTCGTTAACTATAGGTGTTTTACTAGCATATCCCTGTGGTTAAGGGGAAATTATCTACTCGTGACTCCATACGGCACATTAGTTTTTACACAGCACGTCTCTCTTTCCAGTTGCTTGGGTGACTTACAGCAGATCCCATTTTTTCCCATTGTCTCACTTGTAAAATGGAGAACGGAGATATGATGGCAGTTCGTTTGGAGCTCCTGTATTAAACTGTTAGCTTTTTGTGTAACTCTGCTGTTCCTTTCCTGGAATGGAAGTCTAGGTTTCCCTCTGCAGTTCAGATGGTGAAAAGGATCTTCCAGGCTCACGAATTTAATCCTTAACACAGCATTTCACAGTATTCCCAAGCTGTTCCCTCATTGCAGCAGAACAGCTCCTGACTTCACTTATTCAATGTCAGCTGTTGGCAGGCACTTAAGGGACACAGCAAATGTCAGCTGTGTCAGCTGCCACATTCCCACAAGGAAAGGAGAGAGGAAACCAGGGGAATCTTTTTTCAGAAGTCTTGAATGTATCTCAGGGAGAAGTGGGTCATATGGAACATGTGTGAGCAGAGGTACCAGCAATGTTCTAGTGCTATTTAGAATCATGGAATGGTTTGGGTTGAAAGAGACCTTAAAGCTCATCTTGTTCCATCCCCTGCCATGGGCAGGGACACCTTCCACTAGCCCAGGTTGTTCCAACCTGGCCTTGGACCCTTCCAGGGATGGGGCAGCCACAGCTTCTCTGGGAAACCTGTGCCAGGGCCTCCCAGTCCTCACAGCCAAGAATTCCTTCCTAATATCCCATCTAACCCTGCCCTCCAGGGTATTTCCCTGGCTTCTGTGTGTAACGTGTGAAAAGAGAAGACATCAATAAATGACAATTTATGGATCTTAATTTAGAGAAGAGTAGATAATGCTTAGACTTAATGCTCAGAGCATTTCAGTGTACTTTGAGTGCAGTATGGTGACAGTGTGCTGTGGGATTTCATTCATGCAGAGGTAGTAGCTAATTCCAGCTTTCCAACTATCCAACATGAAATTTTAATCCAATATTGAAATGCAGATGCAGGACACACTTCCCTCTTTCTACAGGCAACATGTACAGCAGCATCTGTTCTTCCAGCAGGCACTGCTGGATCAGGACTGGGATGGCTCTATAACATTTATCTGAAAGGGAGAAAGGGAAGAGAGAACAATCAGGAAATGTCACAGAAAAGGTAGAGCGAAGGAAAACACACCAAAACAAAGTAGGGGCTGAGAAGAGATGTTGTGCACAGTAGGAGTGGAGAATTGCTCACAAGTTGTTACCTGCTGCTCCTAAACCTGCCATTCTGCCCCTGCTGTCATGTTTTGAAACACTATTCTTTCTGATAACAACAGAAAGGTTTACAGTAGCACCTCTCAAATGTATGTTCCACCAGAAGTTTTCCAGGCAATGCTAAACCTCAGCTTCATGCCTCTGTGGTGACCTGTGGTGAGAAGGTGATGTAAAGGGCTGTGGAATTTCATAAGCCCTGCTCCTGAGTGAAACAGGGTGGTGGCGCTCTGTCCCTTTGTATGGTGGCTGAACTTGTGACCTGATCCCTCAAAACCAGTGGGAATTCCAGCTCTTCTCAGGCCCAGGTGGGTACTGCAGAGAGGACTTGTCTTTAGCATGGCATTTCTCTGTAAAATAAAACTAAGCCCGCTAAATAGAAGAAATGAGGGATGGAGAGGAAACTGCACTGTGTTCTGCTAACTCAGGGTGTAACTGCAGGGATGTCCCCTGACTCCTGCCTGTCACAGCCTCCCCTGCTGTAAAGTGGAGGCAGGATATAATGCAACATAACTTTTTTGAAGTGTAGGTTCGCTGCTTATCTGGTATATCTAACCCTGAAAATACCTGGATGTGGAATCTCTCCATGAAGAAGCTAAAGGTGTCTTCTGGAATGTTTCTTTCAGAACGCAGCTCTGCAGCACCTGTTCATCCGGAAATCCTTCCGGCCCTTCAAATGCCTGCAGTGTGGGAAGGCCTTCCGGGAGAAGGACAAGCTGGACCAGCACCTGCGCTTCCACGGCCGGGAGGGGAACTGCCCCCTGACCTGCGACATCTGCAACAAGGGCTTCATCAACAGTGGTGCCCTCGAGAGCCACATGAAGTTCCATATGGACCAGAAAACCTACTCCTGCATCTTCTGCCCCGAGTCCTTTGACCGCCTGGACCTGCTCAAAGACCACGTGGCCATCCACGTCAACGACGGCTATTTCACCTGCCCCACCTGCAAGAAACGCTTCCCAGATTTCATCCAGGTGAGGTGCCCCGCTGATTTGAAGCCCTGCCTTCTGGGTCGCTCTCAAGGCTATGGATTTTTCAGCCCTCTCCCTGTGAAATGCTGCACAGGAGTTCCTTTGCACATCATGAAGGGATCCACACCTGTCAGAAATTGAAGAGTGACCAAGCACTTGTAGATGTTGTCTTATGCCGCTGAAGTGCTCTGTCCACTCAGTCATCAGATGTGGTGCTTCGGTCTGGCATTTGAAGACACTGTACTGCAGGAGGATGGGTCCCTTATTCCCAAAAAATGCCCAAAGCAGAGGCTCTGGTTATCACAGCTCCACGGCTCAAAAAGGGATTGTCTTTTGCCGTACTCAGCTCGTACTTAAACATATCTTGTCCTTTGTCATTAGACCTCTGAACAAAAAAAACAGTGGTTTTTCATATTTATTGCCTTGCCTGGTTTTTGTCGGGATAATTCATTTGAACAGCTTGCAGAAATGCCAGAACAGATCAGGATACTCTGCTTCCTGACTTCCCCCCTGGGCTTCAGCTGGGCACTTTGTTCTCCTCCCCTGCACACTGCTGAGGACTGCACTGGAGCAGTGGCTAATGCAGCTACTCTGTGCAGTGAGCAGAGCACTTGGGGAAGGTCATTAATAGAATTTAAAGATTCTATTTCCGTGTCCAGTAAGAAAAAACTGAGCTGTACCATTAACATATTCATTATTCTTCCTAGGGATTGTTGATGTATCTTACCGAGCAGCCAGACGGAAATTGAGATGTAGAAAGCCAGTTTGTATTAGAAATAGGAACTGATAGACTGTCCACAAGGCTAAAGAGGAAAGGATGGGGAAAAGTGATTTACTAATACAATTCCATCCTGGCAGAAGCCCTTTATCTTCTGCAAATGTTGCACAAGGAAAAGCGTTGATGATTCAGAAATGCTGTACTGCAACCTAATTCCCCATAAACTTTCCCATGCAAATGATCAAGTCAGAAGAAGGATCCATGGCTTTTTTCCAGCTATTCAGCTCTATTTTTTAAATTTAACAATGATTTTTTTCTCTTCTTGCTATATGAATAATTATGTCTAGTCACTGCTGCCTACTTAAATATGTGGAACACATAAAGATACCAAGTTGTTCCGTGTATGATCAGTATTAGAATAGGGTAGGGATTTAATTAGAGATCTGTTTCTTGAGTAGTGCTTGCATTTCAAATGTCAGCCCTCATTAGTTCCTTTATTTGGGGGGTGAAAAACCCCACTAGATGTTTGAAGAGGTCAAGGATAGTCCCAGAGTATGGAGAAGTAATTGCCATTCAGGAATGGTGTGCAAATGCTTTTCTGATTAAGGCTCTTTTTTTTTTTTTTTTTTGCCAATTGTAATTGCAAGCTCATTCTCTCTGATTGAAAGGAATTAGTCCCTGCATTTAGATTTCTTACAAACGAAGGGAAGATAATGAACCTCAGATGAATGTGTTCACTCGAGGGTGATTCAGTACAACATTGTGGACCTTCGCTGCCCATTAAGTGCAACTGTGCAATAGCTGATGCCTTCAAGAATCAGTCTTGAAGAAATCAAATCATCCATCCATAAAGATGTTATGGCTTTATAGAAACTATTGTTGAGATATCTGTTCTGATCAAATACTTTTTAAACCAAATCAGGTTAGGCAACTTCAAAACCTTTCTCCTTTCTTTCTTGTTGAAGAGAGTTTCCTAGACTGTTTCACCACTCCCTTCTCTCTTGCATAAGCTCCATTGTTGTGTGATCTGCCATTCTAGGTCAAGAAGCACGTGCGCAGTTTCCACTCTGAGAAGATTTACCAGTGCACGGAGTGTGACAAGGCTTTCTGCCGCCCCGACAAGCTGCGGCTCCACATGCTGCGGCACTCGGACCGCAAGGACTTCCTGTGCTCCACCTGTGGCAAGCAGTTCAAGGTGAGGTGGCTCTTGGCTGGACCATTCCTGATACAACAAAAAACGCCATTCCTTGCCCTCCTTCAAGTAGATAAGCTCGTGTTCTCAAAGGTGGAAGCAAATAGTACGTGTAAACGTGGTAGACTTGCATGTGCTTCTTGGTGTTGTATGTGAGCTACAACATCCACTCCTAAGGGGCAAGACCACCCCAGCATGTTACTTCAAACAGATCTTATTTCTAATGATGTAACAGCAAAGGAACTTTCTATCTGCTCATTAAGAACGGGATCATCATCCAGCTCCACCACCAGGTGCTTGAGTTGTATTGTTTATGTCAGTTCAGTAAAGAAACTCCTTGCTGATACCAGTGAATTAATCTTATTCCTGACAGAGGTGCCTGTGTCCATGGCATCCCTCCTGTCAGCATGTCATCCAGAGGCCTTTCCAAATCCCACCAGAACAGATGGAGCGGACTGTGAGCCAGGTAAACCGTGGTGGCAGCAGCCTGCTCCTTGTCACTGAGTTTGTGATGGGACGCTGAGGGACTGGACACTTTTGGGTGAAGAAACACGTTTTTCTGAGAGGAAAAGCTGGAGAGAGATCCCTGAAAACTCACACTCATGACAGGCCGTAAGGCAGTCACTGGGGTGATGCTGACATTTTTCTCCCTGATTGCTCTTTCCCAGAGGAAGGACAAGCTGCGGGAGCACATGCAGAGGATGCACAACCCGGAGAGGGAGGCCAAGAAGGCCGATCGGATCAGCCGCTCGAAAACCTTCAAGCCCCGGATCGCGTCCACCGACTACGAGAGCTTCATGTTCAAGTGCCGCCTCTGCATGATGGGCTTCCGCCGCAGGGGCATGTTGGTGAGTGCCCGCCTGCTCCTACAGCCTCCTGCTCCATCCTGATCGATAGTTAAAGAGGGGAGATGGAATTACAGTAGTTGGAATGCAATGATCATAGGTGGCTTTGGGCTGAAAGGGACCTTAAAGATCTTACTCCATGCCATGGGCAGGGACACCTTCCACTACACCAGTTTGATCAGAGCCCTGCCCAGCCTGGTCTTATCCAGCCAGGATGCTGTGAAACAGGGTGAATTTTATAGCTGAGTTGAGGTGATACATCTTTTTTTAAACCTGTGCATCTTATCTCTTCAGCAAATGTGTCTTTGCACAAATCACTGCCTGCCTTGTATGTCTGGTTGTCACTCCTGTATTTCAACACTAAGGAATGCTGACTGATGTGTAATGTATTTAACAGAACATGAGATGAAAATATTGCCTAGTTCAGCCTTACAGCTTCAGTTTTCTTACTCTCTTTCCTGTGTTTTGGTTCTCCCTCTTCTCGAGGGCCTCTCCTGGCCATGCCCTGTCACTGCCTCTGGGTGAAGGCTGTTCTGCAGCAAGAGATCTTGCGTGCAAAGGTTTCATGAGGGCTGTGATCTGGGCAAAGGCCCTTGACACTACCTCACTCTCAGCTGCAAGACAGTTCTGGCGAGCTATTTTACCCCTTCCCATCTTATTTTGATTAGAGAAACTGTAAATGAGATCTAGCAAGAGCACATTTACCTTCAGCAGCCAACTGTGAGTGCACAGTACCCCTTGCAGCAGCAAATGCTTCTGGTGCTGCTGACTTGCATCGTTCACTTTTGGTTTGGCCGTTATCCATGTCTAGGAGAAGCAGCAATTGTTTGGTTTCCAGCTGTAATATGTTCTTGTTCTCTGTGTTTCTTTTTCCTAAGGTGAATCATTTATCAAAGAGACATCCAGACATGAAAATAGAAGAGGTGCCAGAGCTCACGCTGCCCATCATCAAACCCAACAGAGATTACTTCTGTCAATACTGTGATAAGGTGTGTGGGAAGTCACCCCTCAGAGGATAGCTCAGTCCCAGACCTGGATGCAGCCAATTTGTCTCTGTACAGAAATCTCTGGCAGGGTTTGGAGCTTTTTCTGAGGTGGTTGCCAGCAACATTCCTGCTATACTGCCCCAAAAAAAATGAAGACCAAATGCACTTAGGCCAAGGAAGTGGAATGCTAATTGTAAACTGCAGTTATCCTTTTCTGCTGTCTTTGGCATTGGAAAACAAATACTGTGATCCAGCAAACAGTCACTGACTCTTAGTCCTGTGTCAGCCCAGGATTAAGTATCCTGTCTGTCTATAATTCCTGAACACTAAGTTCTTTTGGTTTCTGTATCACTCCTAAAAGTCTCTAACCCCTTTTATTGTAAGCTGCTTATTTAGTCACATGCCAGTAATTCCAGTGTTCAGTGGAGCCTGAAGCTGTTTCTGCTCTTATTCCCTGGCCTTTGCTTTTTGTGCATGGGGGCATTTATTTACCAGGAAGTGTATTTTAAATGTCCTTTTCCTCAGTATGTTCTGTGATGCTTCCTTTCTTTTGTTTGAAGGGAGAAAAAAATAGTTTTAAATAATATCACAGAATATTCATTTGTTGCTGTGCCTAAGAAGAATTAAAAAATATGTCAATCACTGAACTGAAACAGTTTGATGCTTTGTGTGTGAGGATAGTGGAGGCATCAGTCCTCATGACAAATGAACATTGGGCAAATTACAGCTTTGTTGATCAGTTGCTTCTCTGACATTTGACCTTCAAGTACCAGGCAAAAAGGGTTTTCCTCTTGCCTCCTTATCCTGCTTTGAGTCTGGTTGTGGCATACAGTATGTTCTCAAAAGGCCTCTATGTGCTACACAAGAAGTTAGTTGTTTTTACAGATTGATTAAGCACTGGAAGGTTTATTTATGTTCATGCATTATGTTGTGATTTTGGGGGGATTTAATGAAACACAGAGAATCACAGAATAGGCTGAGATCAGGATCATCAAGTCCAACTTGTGGGCTGGTGCAGGACACCGTGGAAATCCCACCATGTGCCTGAGAGTGTTGTCTAAACATTTCCTGAACTGAGACAGGATCACTGCCCTGTGCAGCAACACGCAGACCTTCCAGATCGAGGTGACTTGTAGCTGTTTCCTGTGCAGACATCAGCAGTGCACCATTTTAATTCCAAGTCTTTCCCCTGCAGGTGTACAAGAGTGCCAGCAAACGCAAAGCACACATCCTGAAGAACCATCCTGGTGCTGAGCTGCCTCCGAGCATCCGGAAGCTGCGTCCTGCGGGCCCGGGAGAGCCGGATCCCATGCTGAGCACCCACACCCAGCTCACAGGCACCATTGCCACCCCTCCTGTGTGCTGCCCTCACTGCTCCAAGCAGTACAGCAGTAAGGTACAAGGTGTTTTGGCCCCAAAAGGCACAGCCTGTCCCTGGTGATGCTCTTTCACCACAGCCCGTCACCTGTCACTCTTAGTCTGAGTCAGAGCGCTGGTTTCATGCCGTGTGCTGACAATGCAGGCACAGCCTGCTTGTTTTAGGGCTGAAAGGTTCCCTGAATAGAGGGCACAAGCTTGAAAGAAGAAATGGAAAAGTTACCAGAGCATGATCACAAATGGAAAGGCTCTGAAACTGCTCACTGACAGTTACAAGGGAGAGGAGTGGGGAAAGAAAACACAGGAAAGATGACCTTTGGAAAAAGTCCCCAAAATACTTGGCTGTGTTGGGGTAAAAAGCTACTGGATGTGCTGTTTGGGGCAGTATTTCAGTGTCAGGTAGCTCTAATCAGCAGCAGCTTTCTGATCCTTGTTTCTTGACCATCCCATAGTGTGAATCTTGATGCTGCCTCACTGAGGGAACCTAAAAGCTGTGGTTGGCCAGACTCGTGGATTTCACAGAATCCCAAAATATGCTGAGTTAGAAGGGCCCCACAAGGATCATCCAGTCCAACCCTCAGCCCTGCACAGGCCCATCCCCAAGAGTCCCACCCTGTGCCCCAGGGGATCATCCAACCCCTCCTGGAGCTCTGGCAGCCTTGGGGCTGTGCCCACTGCCCTGGGGAGCCTGGTCAGTGCCCAACCACCCTCATTTCCCACGGCCCCAAGCAGTGTTCCTGCCCATCCTTCTAACACTGCCTGTTTCTGTAGACAAAGATGGTACAACACATCCGTAAGAAGCACCCGGAGTTCGCTCAGCTCCCGAACGCGATCCACGCCCCGCTGGCCACGGCCGTCATCAGCTCCACCCCCGCTGTGCTGGCCACCGACAGCTCCACCGGCGAGACCGTCGTGGTAAGTACAGGCTGCAGGCCAGGGGAGGGCAACAGCCACAGCAGAGCCCCTCTGCTATTAGTGATCTTAGTTTATTTGGCAGACATCGTTTTAAAGGTTGTGTTAGGACGTGATTTGAGATCACGTCTGGTTTTGAGTCTTGTTTAGATTTGCTCTGCCAGGAACTGTGTATTTCTTTCTGGAGGTCTTAAGGATTTGCCTTTTTTTCGCCAGCTCCATTCCCTTCTTTCATTCAGACCTACTGATTCCACATAACACATTCACACATGCCTAATGAACTCAGGAACACACATCTCATGGATTTTCACTGGAAGTGCTCCCCTGAGGTACTTGCAGTTCTTGGGATCAAGAGAACATGTTTTAACAGTGACTGGGAACTGGATCCAACTGTGCTCAGGGAGTCAAGATCTCTCTAGTGCTTTGGACAGTGCAGCACTGACTGATACAAATCTCCAGTGGCTGATCTCCACTGTTAATCTATCAGCTGCCACAGAAGTGAAAGCTGAGACTAGAAAATCTGATGTATCCTTCAGTGATGCTGGGATGCTGCATAGTTGTAGAAATCCTATTGATCACAGTTTAAAACTGTTTGAAGACTAAGTGGATAAAAGACTGTTTTGCTTGAAAAATGAGAGGTTCAATCAGGATGCTTTTGGCTCCATAAGCCTCCCTAATTAGATATCAAATGGCTTTAGTTACCTTAGAAATACAGTTGTCAAGAGAAGTATCACTCTGGTGGAGGAAAGATGGAATATGACCATGAAGCACTTTTTGACTTGGAAGTGAAGTCAGCTCCTTACAAATGCGGGACTTCTGTTGTCTGACATAATGTTAAGTCAGAAGGTTAAAATAATTATTATGGTATGTTAAGTTAGCCCTTAATGGTCCTCTAGTAGATGATCCCTGGTGATTACTTATGACCCCAACCTCTGCACACATTAAGCTCTTGTAAATAAATGACCCAGGCCCAAGGTAAGCGTAGATTCAGTGTGAGGAAAGAACTACAGCCCTGCAAAAGTGCATCAATATGTGAACATGATCTGTATCTCTCTCTCCCTGCTCAGACAACGGATTTACTGACCCAGGCCATGACAGAGATATCCCAGACCCTCACCACAGACTACCGGACTCCCCAGGGGGATTACCAGCGCATCCAGTACATCCCTGTGTCCCAATCCACAACTGGCTTGCAGCAGCCTCAGCACATACAGCTGCAGGTTGTTCAAGTGGCCCAGGTGAGTAACCTGCTGGGGGTCTTGCTGTGTTTTTGCCCCCTTCCACACCAAACCTGTGCATTCCTGGGGCTGTAGCACTCAGAAGTTTGTAAAGGAGTAGTTACAAAAGGTGTTGCAGACCATTTCTTACAGACAAATCAATTCATAATGCATGGGGTTCCCTTCATAAGCATTGTGTACTGGGCATAAATAGTCCTGCCAGCCTTGGTCAGCTTGCTGGAGACATACCAACACAGTCCTGACTTAATTCTCCCCATCTGGGCACCCTCGCTCGAGTCTGCTCCAGGAACGTTTTCCAGCAACTGGAAAAGTGGGTCAGTGGGTGACCTGTTTTCTGCAGTTCAAGACTAATTTGTACTTCGTTGTTCTCAGTGAGCCAGAGCCAAAATTTGGGAGTACAGAGTGCTTGCTTGTTCCCTTCATGTCATCTATTAGAATATTCATTCCCTGATGCTCAACAGCCTCCTAAAAATAAAACCAGAGTGTAACTAGAGTAACTGAGCAAGAGATCTCAGGCAGCTGTAAGGAATCACTGTAGCCTTCAGCTGGTTATCCACTGGGTAAAGCTGAAACTACCATGTGTTTGGATTTGAATCTGAAATTCTGTGTTCTCTCTGGCCCCTCGTTACAAATCAGGTTATGAACTGGGTTAATAAAGGCCTAAACAATAGCCCCAGTTAATAGTGACTGTGACTGTTGTACCTAAACACAAGAGCATGAGTACTGATTCCTGCAGTATCGTTAATATTATCAAGACCTTAATTTTATCAAGACCTGAGACCTGTAATTAAGTTACTGCAATTGGTATCATTAGCAGGTGTTGTTCAAAAAATCCATTTAAAGCCTCTGGCCCTTGTCTCGATGCAGAGCTACAGAATTGGATATGCAGATCTCAAGTATGTGAACATTTTATAGGGAGATGCTAATCCTGATTTTCAGACCGGTCACTGCCACAGGCAGCTTGTATGAGCTCAGGCAAGTCCTTTCCATTGAGATCACTGAGATACAACCATCTCTGTGCCATTACATCTGTTAAGTGTACTTTACCTCCCAGGAGCGCAAGGAAACTCAACAGGCCCGAGCAGGAGTGCTCCACTACGGCTCCTACCTCATTATTCCAGACCTTGTGTCCCAGAAGAGATTTACATGGCTGCTTCTGTAAAGAATTTGAAATACACACCTCTGCTTATTTTTTTTCCCCCCAGGCTACCTCACCTCACCAGTCCCAGCACTCCACAGTGGACGTTGGGCAGCTCCATGACCCCCAGACATACACCCAACACGCCATCCAGGTGCAGCACATCCAGGTCACGGAGCCGTCGCCAGCAGCTCAGTCATCACCACAGGTACTTCCCTCTTTCCTTGCAGGGAATCTTTTCCCTACCAGTCTGTTCAGCTGACATATTGCATGTGCTGAGGGCAGGAGATAGTCTTTTCTATGTCATTTAAAGGACCACACATGAAACGACTCTCACATGAACATTTCTGAGCTCATCAAGTAGTTCCCAGGTGTCCCAGGGTGTATGGGGGTGTTTTGTTGTGGTTTTGTTTGGGGTGTTCGTTGTGTGGGTTTTTTGGTGAGTTGCTTTTTTTTTTCTTTCCCCTAAGTCAGATAAATAGTTGGGAACAGACCAATTTGCAGCTTAAATAGAGTTTGTTGGTTAAAAGATGTAAATGGAAACTGGCATTCCTCAAATATTTGAAGTGCAGCTCTTCATGCTCTGGGGTAGAATTTAGCCTCTAATCTCCATTCTCTGCCACAGACTCACTTTGGTAAACAACATCTCTATTTTTCCTGGTCTGTGCTTACTGGCTGTAAAGTGAAGCAAGTTAGAGGAGAGGGAGGGGAGTTTTGCATTTCTTCTGCTTGATGTGCTCTGGAAAACCCACCCTGTGTTTTCCCTTCATAAGCAGGCTGTGTTTGTAAGAGCACAGAGCTATGCAATCCTTACCACACCGAGAACACTTACGCCTTTTTTTTTTTCTTTAGGTTGGAGGTCAGCCTTTGAGTCCCTCCTCGCAACAGCCCCAGCAGGAACTCAGCCCCTCACAGATGCAGACTGCAACATCGACACCAAACCAAGGCCTGCAGCAGCAGCAGGGCTCCTCAGTCCAGCACACGTACCTCCCCAGCACTTGGAACTCCTTTCGGAGCTACTGTGAGTGTCACAGTACTCCCACTACTTGCCTGGCCAGTGTGTGTGACTAATATGTGCCCCAGGTCTCCAGCTACCAAAAGGGATTGGGTTTTCAGATCTCATTAAGCTTTGTGGTTAATATTCATAGAGATCAGGAAGATAAAGTTTCAGACAAATGCAGGTGGTTGTTGTAGCTCTTCTGCTGTAGGTCCATCCTGATTCCACACGTGGTTTGGGCAGGCACACCGGGCTCCTTCATTCCAAAGAACTTGCACTCAGCAAGAATCCATATGCTGGACAGCAGCTAGTTCAGATTTGGATGGGTGCTTGAAAGAACTGTAGAGAAGAGGAGGGTGACAGGAGACGATTTCTCATGTCCATGCAGCTCTGGATGGTAATTTTGTAATGATTTTGGTCAGAACAGGGTGTTGTCTCCGCAGGAGTTGCCAAATCTGCAGCTGGTGTTCCCTGGCATAATTCTGTTGAGGCCTGTGGAGTCTGACAGGGCTTTACAGCACCTGAATTTCTGTTCAACACCCACTGTTTCAGACTTCAAATCTTACTGACGTTAAGACACGCTCTTTCAAAATTGTCTTTGAGTTTGATTCAAAGTCTTGATTCTCCAATTTCTCTGTTTTAGCATCAGAGATTCAGATGATGACCATCCCCCAAGGGCAGTACGTGATCACAGAGACCGCTGTGGGTACCCCGGTCACCACTGTCAACACAGGGCAAGTGAAAGCAGTTACTCAGGTGAGGAAAACAATCGTGGCCGTTTTTTCATCCAGAATAATACATCAGACGTAAAGTCTTCAGCTTGAAGGTTAAAGCAATGCCAAATTGATGACTGGGGCACAGAGTAAAGCATAATGTGGTACCTAAAGAGGTCCAGACTGCACAGTACAGTCTGTGTGTAGCCATTTACAAAGCCCACACTGTCTGGCCCTTGTGTGTATGACTCCTTCCAGCTTAAAGTGTTCTTTTAGTCACATTTGGAGGACAAAGTATTATTTAGTGGTACTGCTTAGTCTTAAAAATATTTATGATTAAGCTGTATGTATTAAACCAAATTTCAGAGCAGCTTCTGGGAACATTTTGATAGCTTGTTGTTATCTGGAAGGTTACAAAAATAAGAGGAGTTCCTTGTAAGCAATCCAAGCTTACCTTGTAAGCAATCCAGCACAAGGAGGCAGGCAGGCCATTGCACTGTGTTGGTGTTGGACACTGGGAGTGCAACTTCTGCTAGATAGAACACATGGAATATAGAAAAAACCTTGCAGAATTCTTGTATTCAAAATTGTTACTTTAATTGTGTTAATTGTGTAATGAGTTTAACAATTCATAAATTATCCAAATGCCAAGTCCAATGTCCTTCAAATCAAAGGACAAGCGTTATGTTCCTCTCAAATATAGTTAAATGAAAGGGTTTGATTTCCAAGTTCCTTGTTCATCCCAGAATACCTTCCAGCAGACTATTAGAACAGAGAACTCACAGCAGATGCAATGATGGGTAATCATTTCTGTTCCCCCTGCAGACCCACTATGTGATCTCGGAGGGTCAGCCCGACCTGGACAAACAAACATCCTCGCTGCCCAGCGAGGTGCAGGTGGGTGTTTCCCAGCCCCCGGTGCCCCCGGAGCCACTGGAGTCCCAGCCCAGCAGCCAACAGCAAACCACCCAGTACATCATCACCACCACCACCAACGGCAGCGGGGGCAGCGAGGTGCACATCACCAAACCCAGGACTTTCTCAGCAGAACAGGAGTGAAAGCAGCCCCACGGTGTCATCTGCTTGTCTTGTCACCTCCCAGACGGCCCAGATGGGGGGGTACCCTGGGGCTTGTTTTGATCTCTGTTCATTTACCTTCAACTAAAATCTTGGAGCTCTTGTTAATGCTTTAAGAGGGTTTAAGTCCCCAGTGACCATGAAGTACGCTCAAAATCCTTCTGGGATGCTTTTATGCAGCTTTTAACAAAAAGGACAAGAGAAGTGAAACCTCTGCTTGCCCTGGAATTTATTTTTGGCATGTCTGCTGACCCTTACTTTTCCTTTTTGGAAGTGTCTCCAGCAAACAACTTTTATTTCAGTTGTATGGGAAAATCTTGCCTAGCTGAAGGCATCCTGTTGTATGTATATTTTTAACGGGAGCCTTTAAACAGGAGGACATCATGTAAATTGCCAGAGCATGGCAGAACTGCTTCCTGTGGCTTTGTTTCAGCAGTCAAGGTGAAAGGGAATGTCCCAGCTCAAGATGAGCAGACTGCCTGGAGACAGGAGCAGCAGCAGCCAAGCGGTTGGCTCCCAGTGTCCCTGTGTGGGGATGGATCAAACAGTGAAGCTGTGAAGATGTGCCGAAGCAGTCCATTAAATTATCCTTTTTTCCAGCCCTCCAGAACTGTTTACATGCTGTTTGCCCTGCCCTGTGTGAAAAGGGGAGTCTTAAACCCGTGTTGTTGGACAAAGCGATTGAAATCATAGTAGCACCCGAGGGTAGTACAGAGCCACTGTTGTCTCTTCTCCCTGCAGTGTTTGCAGGGAAGGTTGCTTTTTTGCCTGTAAACAAAAAAAAGGCTCAGCTTAACCTGCACCTTTGACCTAAGAGAGTTGTGCCAGGAGAAAATGAGGGTACAGGAGCACTGCCCTGAAGGGACTGCGTCCTTATCTCTGTTGCCACCTCAAAGTGAACATGTTTCTCCCCTTCAAGACTGGATGGAGAGTTGGTTACTCTGATTTTTTTTTCTAAATAACCTTGTTAACAATGCACTGTAATTCCTTTGGACAGTTCCATAAAAAGACCAGCCCTGGACTCAGGAAACACACCAGAAACATGCTTGTGGACCACTATTTATGGGACACAGAAAGCCATCTGTGAGGGTTGCCTGCTTTGGTGGACCTGGTCTGTGTACAGAATTCATGTTGCATTTAGGGACCAGGAGAAAGGGAAAGAGAAGGTCTATCTCTTAAGGCAGTGTAATGTTTTTTTTCCTTACATAAATCTCCTTCACGGGTCTTGTTGGTTGGTTGGTTGATACATTCTGGTAGTTGCAAGAATATATTTAGAACTCCACTGACTCCTGATGAGATACGCTGTGTATGTCTGAACGTCCATTCTCTGCTGGAAAACTCATCCCAGAATGTCTGTGCATAACAGTATACATTTATTTATAAAACAATACAACAAAGCAGGATGTTGTGTCTTAGAGGCCCTTAGGACAGAAGAACTTAGAGAGGTTTTTTGATTTGTTTTCTCTTGTGCTGCACTGAGCGTGAATGCAGGACTCTTTCATGAGTATTCCCATGTGAGGATTACCCATGAGTAAGCACTACAGATTGTGGTATCAGGTTTTATGGAGTTAAAGCTCTTAGACACAGGAGAACTTCACATTCAGGCTGGACAAGAGGGGGTCTGGTTCCTTGTGGGCAAAGCCTTGTAGCGGGTATTGCTTTGGTAATTAACAGATCTGTTAATGTGGTGTGGAAAGAGAGAGGACAGAAATCAGATGGCAAATCCCGGCCAGCTCGGAACTGTTCTGAGGTAGCTTTAAAGAGACTTGCCAAAATGGAGATTAATTTCTTCCTGGGATTTCACTTCTCTTGCTGCACCACCATCCTGGGGCATCAGTGAGCTGGGTAAATTTAAGGAGGACCAGAGCTCCCATTTAGTGCAGTGATGAGTGACTTTAAATTTCGTGGATTTGGGAGCCCATTGACTGTGGTAGCGTGGCCAAGTGACCACAATGCCTACTAATGAATTTGAATTTGTATTGCTGAGGACTTTGGAATTACAGTGTTAGGCATTGCGATGATGTTGGTGTGGGAGAAGAGGAGGGAGATCTTGCCTTGGCTTTCTTCAGCCTGCTGCTTATTTAATAAAGAGCCAAAAATAGTATTAGTAGGAAAATAGCAGACTTGGAAATATCCAGGGCAATACTGCCCTACAGCAGCAATATTAAAGTCTTACATGTTTGACAATAGATGAACATCAGACTTTTTCCCATTAACAATGTTGCACATGTGGAGTTTAAAACTCTTTTGCTCTATTCACCTTTGTTGGAACGGTTTATGAACGAGGACAGTTGTACCAGTTATTTAAAACGGAGAACTACAACAGAAAGCCATTTTAAAACTTCAAATCTTTTTAAGTTTTTGAACTCATATCTTCCTCATCAAAGTCTTTGCTCTGTCTCTCAGCAGCATAGTCAGGCCATGAGCCTGACGTAACTGAAGTGATTCCAAGTGTCCCAAGTTAAACTAATGCCTTGTTATGGAAGAAGCATCCCTGGAAATGGAAGTACCATGAATTTTCCTTCCAAAGTAAGGAACTACACTGATTGCATAGTTGGCTAAAAAAATGAAAGAAAGAAAAAAAAAAAGACGATTGCATGGATTTTTTTTTTCCCATTTCTGCAGTGCAGAAGGTATAGGATGTATTATTATTATTATAATTATTATTATTATTATTTTTAAACCAGAGCAACCCAAAGATCTCTCCAGTCATGTCCCACAGGAGCGTAACTCCGGAGTCCTCTTGGCTGCTTGCAAGGTCCATGTTTTGCTTGGGGATTCAGGCTCCTCGGGGTCTAATGCTGTCCCCTGGAGGCGTTTTTGGGTCAGATCCTGTATTTTCCTGGAGGAAAAAAGAAAACAGCCCCAAACCCACTCACCCTGACCGTGCACCTCTCGGACTGCTCAGGCCCCATCTCTTATTTAAGTGTGTATGTTTATTGTACATTTGGTGACTGTTGTTGTGTTCAGAGTCTCGTGCAACCTGGCAGGTGTAAAAAAACACACCCCTCCCCAAAATTAATAAATTTTTTTCTCTCTTTTTTTTTTTTTAAACAGTTGTGATGATTGATCTTTTCTGCAGTGGGGGGGTGAGATGTATTCAGTGGGGGGTGAGTGAAGTGGGGTGTAGATAAAGGTATGGAAGTTGTAGGGAAAAATACATTTGCTTCCTGACGTCACTCAACACAGTCCAAGGGGGGCTAAAGGGAGGTGGAGACCCCACGGCTCTGCCTCTGAAACCCTTTCAGAGGATGGAACGTGGTAGTATTTTCCAGCTGATCAACCCACAGCAGCTGAAAGCCAAGGACTACAGGAAGGCGTCCTCTTGAACCAGTAACTGCGGTGAAATCCCCATCCTGGGGCTGACACGTCCCCATCCCGAGGCTGTCGCAGGTTCTCTCCCGAGACATCTGCCCCCAAGGTACGACCACCCCTCGCCGAGTAAAATGTATGACCCCCACCTAAAGAAAAGTTAAGACTGGGGAGAAGCTGTGGAAGTCTCCATCGTAACTTCTGGAATCGTGCACTCTGGGGTGAATCTGTCTCTCCCCCGTGGGGGCCCCGCGGGTGAAAACTGCACAAAAGATTATCTCGCGCTCCCGTTCCCTGGGGATTGGAGCTTGTCTCTGTATTGCTTTGAACACGTTCTTGCTATCGCGGGCAACCCACGAACCTCGGCCCGTCACAACGTTATTAATGTTCTGGGAAGTGTTAAGGTGAGTCCTTCACGGGCGCTGTCGGGGGGTGAAGGTGCGGAGACCCCACCTGGGTCTGTTTGCTGTATTACAATTTAAAATACAATTAATATTAGCACAGCGTATCACTGACTAATCCACTTAACAGGACTGCAATCGAGCCGTAGAAACCTACACCAGAATTCCACAAATACCTTTTTTTATTTTATTTTTTTTTTTTTAAACCCTGAGAGACTTAGAGAATAATTTTCTTTCAGGAGACCCTCTGAGCGCTGGCGATGAATTCCAACCCCAGCTTCCCAGGGGAACCACACAAATCACAGCAATCGCTGTGGGGAACCAGTGGAACCCTCCCCGACCTGGTGAACTCGGCGGCGGGTCCCCGTGGGGGGACGGAAGAGCTCGGGCACGAGTGCCTCGGCCTTCCCGGGGCGCTGACAGCCTAATGAAGCGCTCAGGGTTGGAGGAAATCTCCCGTTTGCAGCGAGCCTGTCGCGATAGGCCCTGTCGCGACTCCCACCGACGCCGCGGCCACTCCCCCCCCTCCATGGCGGCCTGAGGGGCGGCCCCGCGCATGCGCGGTGGCACCGGGCGGTCGCGCAGGCGCGGGCAGCGCCCGCCGCCTTCCGCCTTCGGCCGGGCCGCGTGAGGGTATGAAACAAACCGGTTTTATCTCTTCTTCCCACCTCCCGCCCGGGTTTAAGCCCTTTTTTATATTGTCCTGCTCTTATCCCGCGTGTCTCGTGCGTTTTCTCCCAGCCCAGAGCTGCCCGGCTGTTTGCAAACCGTGCCGCTTGGCCCTGTCAGAGCTGCGCGTTCAGCCTGAGGCAAACCCCACCTCAGACCTGACCTTCGGTTCTGCGCCTTAAAACCGCTCTCAGGGTCTAAATGCAGTTTTTTCGTGGCGTTTTGCAGTACTGAAAGCACTTCCTGCAGGTGGGAAGCAAATGGGTCACCTGTGCTTCCCAGCCTACCTGGTACTCCCTGTCTGGAAAAGCCTGAGGGCTTTTGCAGGGAAAAAACAGCCCTGTGGTGGCTCTGTTGGTGTGACCTGTGTTGTAATTGAAGAGTAAATTTTTATATAAAATTAGATATATATATATGTGTTGTAATTGAAGATTACATTTTAATACAAGTATATATATTAAAAATACCTTGTTACATATGTATATATATCACAGCCCAACGCCAGAACTTGGATTTCAACAACCACGCACCAAAGGTGGCTTCTCAGCCGTTCCTCACCTACGAGTGGGTGTGTCTGGGTTTGGCGTTTTTGGTTGTTCAGGGCTTTATCCTCCTTGTGCAGGAGCAGGAGGGGGTGAAGGATGGACTCCCTGGACCACATGCTCACGGACCCCCTGGAGCTGGAGGGCAGTGGCAGTCGGATCATGGAGGACTGCATGCTGGGCACCACCAGGGTCAGCCTGCCCGAGGACCTGCTGGAGGACGTGAGTAGTGCTGAGACGCTTGAACTTTTCATAATCTGGATTAAAAACTTGTTTAACTCCCTCTGTGGGGGCTACAGAGCAAACTGAAAAGAGGGGAGATGTTTCTGACTGCCCTGGGAAAGGTGTCAAAAAGGGCTTTGATTAATCTCCAGAAAACATCTTTTGAATCAATCCTGTTACATTCTTACTTTAAAGTTGCTTTTAAGAAAGCTGTTAACAAGCTTTGAATGAATTTTCTGGCTGTTAGTAGTATCAATTTCCTCACCTTTCCTCTTTATGCTGTGTTGTTTCTGCATTTGGTGAGACACTGTCTCATGACTGGTGCTAATTCACCACAGAAAGCCTCAAGGACTAGACAACTGCCAGGGACCTGGATGCATTTTCTTCACTGTTGTTTCTTGCTTCCTTTAGCCTGAGATCTTCTTTGACGTTGTCAGCTTGTCCACGTGGCAGGAGGTCCTGACAGATGCGCAGCAAGAGCACCTAAAAAAATTCCTGCCTCACTTCCCTGAGAACAACCGGGAGCACCAGAACAAACTCGTCTTGGCGCTGTTTGGGGGGGAGAACTTTCGGTTTGGGAACCCGTTGCACATCGCCCAGAAACTCTTCCGGGGTCAGTGAGCTTCTGGGTGGGTTTGGGCGAGGCTGTGAGCTGGCAGCGACACCTCAGGTGTGTGTTGTCTCTGTCGCAGATGGACACTTCAACCCCGAGGTGGTGAAGTACCGGCAGCTGTGCTACAAGTCGCAGTACAAGCGGTACCTGCGGGCGCAGCAGCAGTACTTCTACAGGCTGCTCAAGCAGATCCTCACCTCCCGCAACGTGAGTCTGCTCTGCCACTGACAGTTTGTCTTTATAAAACGTGCCCTGGTGCCTTCACAGCTCTCTGAGGTCTCTCCTTTGATGAATTTAATGAGTAACGTTTCTGGGTTTTCCAGTGGCCCAGAGAGAACACCAGACCCGTTGTTCTGTTTGCAGATTTCGGGTTTTGTAACTCAAAAGCTCTCAGTTGTGTGTAGTGTCTTTTTTCGATGCCCACCTTGCCCCCACTTCCTGCATTTGCCCCTTTATAACTAACTGTCCTGTTAACAAGTCACTCTGCCTTTTTTTTCTACCGTTTCTGTCACTTTGAAACAAGTGCAGTAGCTAAATGCGTGGTTACAAAGTATGTAGATACAAAACTCTAATGCCTGTAAATCCCTGAGGAGGTCTTCCTCTATGGATACTTCTGTGAGCCTTTCAGCTGCCAGCTGAAATCAGTTTGTTGTAAATACTTGCTCACTTATCTTTTACTGCATTTAAGACATTGAAGCATATGGGATGTGTGGATGAAGGTGAAAGTCTGTCTTAAAAAATGCCCTGTAGTGTCATGGGAAACAGAATCAGAGAATCCCAGAAAGGACACCTTCCACTAGACCTGGTTGCTCCTGGCCTTGAAGACTTCCAGGAATGGGCAACCACAGCTTCTCTGGGCAAGGATACAGAATACGTAGGAAGTTATATCCTCTGTAGCCATAAGGGGTCAAATGTTTTCTTTAAATGAGGCAATATTCCATGTCTGTGTTACATATTTGACAAGGCAACTACATCTCACACCAGTGGTTAAGTTCTTCTCAAATGACAGATACTACTGTGTGTGCAGATGAAGGGGCAGAAACTTTGCCTTGCTTTTTTGATGGTTTAAAATCCTGTGTGTGGCGGATACTGATCCTTCCTAAGGGTTCCCTTATACAGGACTGAGGTGCTGACAGCACCAGCTCCGCATGGGAACCTTAGTGGAAATACCTGAGCTGAGCTTACCTGTCCTGGCTTAAAGAACCGTAGCTGACACAGCTAATGTCACATGAATCTCTTCTTCCAGCACTTGCTGGAATTGGCCAGGAAAGGAGGCCCTGACATGACCCTGAGGAGAAGGCACTTCCCACCAACGTACGACTCAGAGGAGCGAGACAGACGGACACATCGGCGCTACCTGAAAATCCTGAGGGAAGTGAAAGAGGAGTGTGGAGACACTGCCTTGTCTTCTGATGAAGAAGGTAATGCCCTGGGCTGAGCTAAAGTCTCGAGGTGTGAACAGAGAAAGCCACACTGTTGGTGTGGGGACAGTGTCTCTGATGGAGCGATGAAGTCTGGACTCCAGTTTTACTGGCTGTCATCTAATGAGCGTGAGGTAATAGAATTACACAGATTGGTTTTAAGTCTCACAGAAGTAAATTTATTTCTCTGTTTTAGAACTAATCTCTTGGCCTCCGAGTTCTCCAGCACGTTGTTCAAGTCCACCAGTTCCCCTGAGAGTGATCCCCACGTTGTCAACCTTGGACATGAAAACAGCAGGTGAGAAGCAAACCAGGGGCAAATACAGATTTAGAGGGGAGAACTACTTTGGGACCTTGCAAGAAATCAGCTTGAAAATGTATTGTTTGATGAAAACTTGTAATGCTTCATTTTTGCAGTCAACACAACAGTTGGTTCTTCTCTCAGTTTTATAGCAGTAGTATTTTAACACAAGGGTCGCAGTTTGTGTAATACTACCAATTGCTCTGTTGTATTCTGGCTTTAATGGTTGAAGCGTTAGCATAGTCCAGTCCAAAACGTTTGGGAATCCCAGTCTACAAAGCCTTCAAGCTGATTCTGGCTTCTTTTCACTTCCATGGCTGCATCAACAATGAAATCTGATGACCCAAGGAAGCACTGAAACAAAGGAGTGAATGAAATTCAAATGAGGAGAAATTAGTTATTGAAACTTGGAGATTGCTGGACGTGAGAATGGATAGAAAATGTCATTCTAAGAAGTCTGCAAAGTAACAGTAGGGGAGTACTATGCAAATAACATCTGAAATCTCTTTCATTGCAGACAAGATTGAACTTGGGGAAAGTGATTTGAAGATGATGTTGAAGAAGCACCACGAGAAACGAAAACGTCAGCCTGTAAGATGTCAAAGTCTGGGACTGCATTTTATCCTTTAGTCTTTTATCTGTTAGCCATAGAGTTCAGTATGATTGCTATTTTTTGTGTGCAGCCACCCTCGAGCCCTTTACCGTAACCTGAGTTTAATTGGCAGCGTACAGATGCAGGTCCTGCTTATGGTTATGTGGTTAGAAGGATTTTGTAATTTTAATTACGTGTTTTGGAGAGAAAAACTTTTTGATTTCAGGGTTAGGAGACTTCCCAGCTTTTGTTGCAGTAAATAACTTTATAAGCTGATCCTGGATAAGTTTGGGGCATTTCCTTCTGCACCCTTGTTACTGTCCTAACACCGTGTCCTTTCCCAGTTTAATTTCTGCCCCATTGTCCTGTGTAGGATCACCCTGATCTGGTCACGACAGACCTGACTCTGGAGGACATCATGACTCGAGTGAATGCTGGCAGGAAAGGCTCCTTAGCAGGTCAGTGGATCCTTTGCCTTTATAATTTTATATACATTGGTTTAAAAACTAGAGGTTTTCTTTTGCAGGAAAGAATAAAGATTCATGGCAATGACTGGGAAGGTGGAATGAGTGATGTGTGAATGTTTAAGTAGTTAATTACTCTCATCGAAATATTGTAAGAAGCTTTTTAATGATTCTTTTTACCTTTTTTTGTATCTAAAGCCTTGTATGACCTTGCGACTCTCAAGAAAAAGGTGAAGGAAAAGGAGGATAAGAAGAAAAAGAAGCTGAAGGTTATTAAATCTGAGGTGGAAGACTTGGCTGACTCTCTCGGCAATGCAGATGGAATCCCACCAATGTCTCAGGATCTTTCCCCCCTCCCTCTGTCATCTGTCAAAGAGGAGTAAGTGCTGCAGAGGACCCTGACCACCCTGCATGGATGGAGGGAGCAGCAGATGTTACAGCTCGGATTTTTGTGCTGTTTTTTGTGCTGATTTTTCTGTTGCAGGCTGTGTTTTGTGCAGCTTGGGATGTGTGAAAGGTGTGGTGTTTATCTTTGTATATGAAGGGGAATGTTTACTCAGAGAATTTACTCTGCTTGTGTTCTCTTTCATTTGAAGACCTCTTGAAGACATGAAACCATGCCTTGAAATAAATGAAATATCATCCAGCTTCTTTTTCCTTCTTTTGGAGATACTGTTTCTGGAAGGACCTGCTACTCTCTCGGTGGTAAGGAACCCTCCCACTTATCTAGGAATCTTTGCAGGAAGGAACATTGAAGGATAGAGGGGTTTATAGCTCTGTAATAGTGATTTTTCTCCAGAGTTGTCTTGCTGTAATTTATATTAAGATGTAGATTACATATTAAAGAAATTAAACCATATGGGAGTGCTACCACATTCTGATTTTAACATGTTTCATTAATTTAATCAGTTGAATCTGTAAGTCATTCCATACCCATTCTATAGATCACGGTTAGATATATTCTGTATATTAAGGGCAGAGATGGGGAAGTGTTTGTTTAAAATACCATGTTACAGTTACTTGAAAAGGTTGGGTCATTTTTTTTTACATACATAAAAATCCTTCTGCCCCTTGAATGTGTTTAGCTGGTTTGTTTCCTGTGGAAACAGTCATAGTTTAAAGTGTGAGATCATAAACGAAATATTTCCTTTTCCTCTTCAGCTTGAAGATAAAGTTCTTGATTGGCAATCTTCTCATGCCAGTGCACTAAATAACTGGTTCTCATATGCCCCTAACTGGTCTGAACTGGTTTTACCTGCCTTGCAGTACTTGGCAGGTGACAGCAGAGGTAAGAAGAGCTGTTAAAAATACTAATGATACTTGTTCTTCTGTTCCAATCAGTGCTGGTTTATATTATAGCTCAGATAAACTTTTAATTCATCACCACAATGAATCATTGTATTTCTGACTGCTTCCATGATAAACTTTATAACTTATATGTCCTAATTGAGGTTGGCTTGTTTTGCATGTGGATAGTAGCTAAGCCCCAGCGTGATTCCCAAGCACATGAAAATGTGTGTGAAATTGCCTCTAGATAGACAGTTTCTCCTGTTCAGATCGTGGCTTCGGGCAGGATGTTTGAAGCTGGAAGGGATTAGTCTCTTCCCCCACGGTGTGAAGTTGGCGTGGTTGTCTTTGGAGATGATAAAAAATAAACTGGATAATGCCCTGAGCAGTCCACTGAAATAGGGAATTGGACCAGCTGAGTTTCAGGCCTTCCTTTCAAAGTAAATTATTCTGCGGTTTTGATTTGCTTAGTGGGAAGTTTTAAAGGCAGGGACAGAGTAGATTGCAGCGGCCTTGCAGCATGTTGTCCATAATACTGGTGAATGCTGTAAATCCCAAATTTGCTTCCCATGAGCTCAGGAATAGTCACTCACAGTAACAGTCCCTGGTGTCTCACAGCACGAACAGGCTCTCAGCTGACAGCCTGTTGATGGAAGGCTTATTATCCTGTTCTGTTCCTTCCTTGTGCTGGCCCTCACCCTCTGAAATGCTCACCTTCCCTTTGGGCAAGGATAAACTTAGAGATGCACTTACATAATCACTTCAAATGCTCTGTCACTGTGAGCCCAACTCGACTGTTTGCATTACCACAGCAGGATTTTGGGCTTGGACCATTGACTGATGTCTCTGACATGCACTTTTTTCATTGCAGATGCTCCTTTTGTTGAATTCAAGGAAAAAACTCAGCAGTGGAAATTGGTTGGTGAGTACCTGGTGCTCTGCTACGGTTTCTGCTATAGCCAAGGTTTGTTTTCTCCAGGACTTTAATTTTCAGAGTGCTGCAGCCAGCAGAGAAGCACAAACAGAGCTGTTAATTCCGTGGTTAGGCCTTTTCTTTTCTTTTAGCTGAGCTACAATACGTTTTGGGTTCGAGGTTTTCACAAGACATCAGTATCAGCAGCAGACAGATCATAAAGGAGCAAAGGCACTGGGCTGTATTTCTTCATGTTGCTGACTTAAACACATTTGTCACCCTTCAAATCAGTCTGAACACCTTCATATTTTCCCTCCTGGAGAGCGTACCTTCTGACTACTCAGAGTAATTATTGATTATTTTTACGTTTACAAATGAATTAAGCTTCTCTGTGGAGCAAACTGGTACTATTCCAATTCTTAAAAGTGGGCACCAGAAAGCAAATTGATGGTCAGGGTGCCCAGGCTCATACTGACTGAATTACAGATGTCTTCTGTTTATGGTCATTCCTTTAGGTGCTAGGCAGAGCTTTTTGTTCTTAACTATAGTGAGTCTAGTGATCATATTTGCAGGCCTAAACTGGCAGAGATTTGGAGTCGGGAATATATTCCTCTGGTTCCTCCCCGAATTTCAGTGGAGGTTTTGTAGGCACGTGTTTCTGCTCATGGACTCAGTGACTGGGATTACTCTGGAGAGTGGGAACCAGGTGTCTGTGTCTCAAACAGCATCTTGCCTGCTGTGCCAGGAGTTGAAGCTCCATCCTTTGTACTAAACACAGGAGAATCACTGGGCTTTAGTACTTTCCTAAGCCTGGATGTGTTCAAGTGTTGCAGTTGGAGCATCTGTGAAGTGGGGAAGATACCTTGTAACTGGTGATGCATTGAGCGGGGAGGGAGCAGGAGATGACTGGGAGGTACGAGCAACTGGCCTTGTAACAATTAACATTTCTATTTCTAATTTTTCCTGATTTCTTACTAGGTACCTACCAAGATCATGAGAAGGAATTGGCAGCACTGTTTCATCTCTGGTTGGAGACCAAAGACCAGACTTTCTTCAAAGTGAGTCAGACAAAAATCACCTTCTAGCAGCACAAAACCTGACTGAGTTCTCTCCAACACTGACATTTCTCTCTTTCTCTAAAGGAAAATGAAGACAGCTCTGATGCCATGCCACTGCCCAGAGTGTAAGTGTGCAACACGCCTTGAAAGCTTTTGCAGTGCTGCTGAAGCTGGGAGTTTTGGTCCTTGCACCTCTGGATCTTAAAATAAAACAATTTTACATCATGGGTCAGGAGGAAACTTGATAGTTTGATTTTTTAAATGCAGTAACTGGATTTCATAAAGTCAGCTGATTTTCTCCAGCTTTGCATAGATTATCAAGCAAAGCTGTAATCTACCTTAGGTCCTGGTAATGGGATTATTTACAGTTTTTGCTTCCCTTCAGGGGCATATTTTAAGATATCTGCAGGACTTACTTACATTACCATAAATGCTTCCGGAATTTATTCGGAAGAATTTGCAGAAGGATGAGGTGACTAATCCTTTGGGATGTCTTTGGGACTGTTGTGGGCTTGTTGTGCTCAGAGCTGATGATGCCCTTTGTTTCAGAAGGACTGACTATGTAGTCCGGCCTAGCACTGGAGAGGAGAAACGGGTGTTTCAGGAGCAGGTAAGAAGTGAACCTTCTTAATCTTAAAGGCACGTGTTGAAACAGTTGTCCACTAAAACAGGAGAATTTGTGTGGGATGGCAGTTTTATATTCTACACAAACTTTGTTAACGTGAAGAATTAGTATTTTTCTTCTACCTTGAAGTCGGTATCTTGGCCTCACATAAAACTTGCTGACAATGTAGCTGCTTCAAAACCAGTATTTCCAGTGGGTATTGGGGCAAAATTAATTGAAATTGGTGGTGGCAGTTGGTAGTGCCAGTATTTCTGTCCTTTTTTTTCCATTCTCCAGCATAGGAGGATGACTTGTGTCTCTTTTTTTGGGGCATGTATGAGTACAAGCAGAAAATAAGTGTCAATAAGTGCACCCATACATTGAGTTACCTTGTTTGCAGTAGATGCAAGTGGGAATTACAGGATAAACACATGATGGGGGTTCTTTAAATTTTACTGGAGTAGAGGAGAAGGGGGGAAGGGCTGTTTGCTGGGCAGAAGGTGTATCTCTGGTATCTCTGGCACCTCTAATCTGTGCAGCTGCTTGACAATAAACCTACTGTATTGCACCTGAACACCATGGTTTTAGGGGGTGCTTAGTATTTTGTTCTATGTAGTTTGTGCTTTTTCTTGATCCAAAACAAGTTTATACAGCAGTATTTGAACCCTAAATTTAAAAAAGCTTTCTCTAGAGACTGGTAACAAGTATATAAGGCTTTTGTGTACGCTGCCTGCTAAACTCAGTGCTCTTGTCCTCCACCCAGGAGCGTTACCGTTACAGCCAACCCCATAAAGCCTTCACCTTCCGCATGCACGGCTTTGAGTCGGTTGTTGGTCCTGTGAAGGGGGTGTTTGACAAGGAAACCTCCTTGAACAAAGCTCGAGAACATTCTCTCCTGCGCTCAGACAGACCAGCATATGTCACTATCCTGTCCCTTGGTAAGGTGATGGCCAAAACAATTCTTTTTAAGTAAGAAAAATATCCCCCCGACCCCTCTGAACAATGACTTTTAGGAATCTGTATTGGGGTTGAGTGCTGTTCCTCAAGTTTATCACTCCTAGCACAAAGCTGGCACAGTTGATGTATTTTGAAATAGTCCTTTATAACCTCTCGTATTTCTGAGGGATTTTAGGAACCAGATTTTAGTGAGCAAGCGGACACTGTGAGAGCAGGGGTAATAGAGCAACCCCAAAATGTACTCCCTACCTGAATACAGCTGCCTACTTACAGCTGGAAGTTTAAGCTCTTGGCTTTGTGTTCCAGTTCGTGATGCTGCTGCTCGCCTTCCTAATGGAGAAGGAACTCGTGCTGAAATCTGTGAGCTGCTCAAAGATTCCCAGTTCCTAGCTCCAGATGTCACCAGTGCTCAGGTAAGTTGGATGTCATGTCTGGCCTCAGATTCTCCTAAAAATACACTGCACAGACCCAGGGGCTAAGGCCCAATAATTTTATGTTGCTCTGATTAGCAAAAGGGAACCGTGTACCACTCTGAGCTGCTGCAAATCTGCACCAAACTCTGGATGATGAAAAAACAGCTAGAAAAGCCACACAATTAACACATAGAGCTGCTCACGGTTTAGATTCAGAAACAGTCCATTTTCCAAGCTTTTAGCTTTGGCGGAAGCTCCACTTAATCCAAGATGACAAACAGCATCCTGTGCTGCAACATCTGCTCTCACTTGGTCCTACTCAGGTGGACACTGCTTACAGCTTATGCAGGTTTTCTACCAAATAGGATGGCTTTTTTGTTCATGAATTTTGGCCAGCCCAGCCAGAGACATCTTGTAATGTGTGAATTCTGAACTTCCAGGTTAACACTGTTGTCAGTGGTGCTTTGGATCGACTGCATTACGAGAAGGATCCCTGTGTGAAATACGACATTGGGCGCAAGTTGTGGATCTACCTGCACCGGGACCGGAGTGAGGAAGAGTTTGGTAAGCCTTGGGGATCCCATAAGAATTGAAAATGTTTATAACCAGTCTTGTAGAGCAGTGTGTCACTTGGAAGTGTCTGTTTGAAAAATAGTATCCCATGTACAAGAACTGCAGGTGTATGTTCATTCACAACTTCTTGTGTCTTACTGTCAGCCTTTTTGACTAACTTTTCATGGTATTTTTCTTTGCATTATTACATGACTGTGTAATTCCTTGTCTGAAGATGAATTTACAGGTCTGTGTTGGCCTCCTTAAATCAGTTTGCTTGTGTTCAGGAGCTCTAACCATTAATTTGTCCTTGCAGAACGGATCCATCACGCTCAAGCCGCTGCAGCAAAGGCCAAGAAAGCTCTTCAGAAGCCAAAACCTCCAGCTAAAATGGTAGATTTCTTTGCTCAGGTTTGCACAGCTGCTTTTGGGATTGGGAAGGAGATCGGGCTCAATTTAATCCATAAATTCTGCATCCATAGTGGGTGATGAAAATTCCCACGTCTGAATTAGCAATTCATGATGCATATGAATGTCTGGCACCGGTGCACAAAAACAAGAGGGAAAGAGGGAACTTTTCCTCCACTCCACTTCCACTGCTGTCCTTGTTAACTCAGCAGAAAGAGCAATGGAATTCATTTTGCTCCCTATCATAGGGGTGGTCTTTCAGACCTAGCTCTGAGGTTAATCTGCAGCAGAGTGTATGGAACACACACTCTCCCTTGCTGTGCTAGAGCTATCAGGGTTTGGATGCCTTTTTGTTGTTACTGATACCAAATCTCTCTAAAGTACTTTCTGCTGGCACATGAACCAAGGTGGAAGTCTGAATGTTTGTCACAGCTGAGGTGCACTTTTCCCTGAGAACAAGAGCAGCCAAACACCCCAACTGATCCATGGCTGCAGCTGGGGAAGGCAGGCAGTCAGCCAGGTTTGATTTCCTCAGTCACAGCCATACAGAACTCATGGTAAAATGCTCAGCCTGCTCCCAGGGTGCAGCAGTACCAGTTTTTGAGATGCTGGCTGTGGTTCCTTTGCAGAAGTCGAGCAGCAAGGAGGGTGCTGTGAAAGCCCTCCCCAGCAGCACAGCAGAGCCCAGCCAGCTGAGCCTCAGTGACTCCAGCATGCCACCAACTCCTGTGACTCCTGTGACACCAACTGCACCAGCATTGCCACCAACACCCATTTCACCCCCTCCAGTGTCTGCAGTCAGCAAGAGTGTATCCAGTGCTGGGGCAGAGCCAGCAAAACCCAGCCAGAGGTACTGCTTCTGTCTCCTACATCACTTGGGAATGTTGGTGGTTGTTTTTCAGTAATTTGTGTAATTTGGTTATGAGGGAGCTGGTGGGGCTCAGCCTGGAGAAAAGGAGGCTCAGGGGGGACCTTCTGGCTCTGCAACTCCCTGACAGGAGGGAGGAACCGGGCGGGGGTCGGGCTCTGCTCCCAGGGAACAAGGGACAGGAGGAGAGGGAACGGCCTCAAGTTGTGCCAGGGGAGGGTCAGGATGGACATCAGGAGGAATTTCTTCACTGAAAGCGTAGTCAGGCACTGGAAGGGGCTGCCCAAGGAGGTGGTGGAGTCCCCATCCCTGGAGGTGTCTGAGGAATGACTGGACGTGGCACTCAGTGCTCTGGGCTGGGGGACAAGGTGGGGATCAGGCAAAGGTTGGACTCGGATTGTCTCAGAGATCTTTTCCAACCTAAATGATTCTGTGAATTTCCTACATTTCTTTGCTGACCTCCTGCCTCCCTCTTTTCCACAGTGTCCTCCTGGTATCGTCCCCCACCATGCCACAGCTGGGCACGCTGCTCTCCACAGCTCAGAGCTCTCAGGCACAGCCCGGGCCGGCACCGCCCGCCCCGCGTGTGGTGGCTCACGGAGGCTCCTCGGGACTGCCGCAGGTGCGGGTGGTCACTGCCCAGTCCAGCCTCCCAGCAGTGTCCCAGCAGGCCCCAGTGGTGACCCAGCAGCAGCAGCAGCCCACCTCAGTGTCAGTGCCTCAAATCCGCGTTCCAGCTACAGCCACACAGACCAAAGTGCTCCCTCAGGTGAGATGGAAGCGGTGGGGTAGCTCTGCCATCTAATATGACTTCTTCTGATGTTCTGCTGTGGTGCACGGGGATTCTGTGCACACTTGGAGCACGCAGTAACTGCAGAGCAAGAGCAGAGAAACAGTTTTACATAAACAATATTGTTCAGTGCTCTGTTTTTCACCCCTCTGCCTGTTTATCTGACATCATTAAATTGTGCACTACATAAGGAAGTCCACAGAACTCAGAATCACAGAATCGTTAAGATTGGAAAAGACCTCCAGGATCACCAAGTCCAGCCATCAACTCAGCACCACCTCCATGTTCACCACTAAACCATGTCCTCAAGTGCCACATCCACATGTTTTTTTGAACACTTCCAGGGATGGTGACTCCACCTCTGCCCTGGGCAGCCCATTCCCAATGCTTTACAACCCTTCCTGTGAAAAAAATTTTTCCTAATAGTCAACCTAAACCTCCCCAGTGCAGCTTGAGGCCCACTCCTCTTGTCCTGTCACTTGTTACTTGGGAGAAGAGCACAGCCCCCACCTCACTACAACCTGCTTTCAGATAGTTATAGAAAGCAGTAAGGTCTCCCTGAATTTGCAAGCTGAGGCACAATACAAAGAAGAATGACTAGACTGTTCACAGTGTGTTATTCTGCTCATAGGCTTCCTCCCTGTCTTCTGTAGGCTGTGATGACTCTGCCAGTAAAAGCTCAGAGCAGCCCTGTGCAGGTGCAGAGAGCAGGCGGCTCCGTGGCAGGGCAGGCCACGGGGATCACTGTGACAGGGCTGCCTGCGGCCCCCAGTCCTGCTGTAAAGCCGGTGACCAGCTCCCCAGGCAGTTCTGCTGCCAGCACCTCCTCCACCACTGTCATCCAGAACGTGGCTGGCCAGAACATCATCAAGCAGGTGAGAGGGAGCGAGAGACAAGGAATTGGGCTCCACAACCCCGTTGTTGCCTGTTTGTTGGGACAGATGTGTTGTGCGGCTGTGAGCTGTAGTGGTGTGTGAGTTATGGACTGTGCAGATTTAGGCATTGCTGGTTGGGTGTGTTTGAGCCCTGTTTCCATGTACAGGTGAAAGATGTGTTCGTGGAGGTTCTTTAGTGATCTCTCATTTGTCTTGCTTGGAAAAGAAACAAGTACCCATGGTATTTCCTATTTTATGTGGGTTTGGGAATGCCATCTGATACACAACCAGAACTGTTTTCAGTAGTGTACTGTGTGCCACTGTCACTCCACTCTGATTCTGATGTGAGCAAACATCATCCTGTTGGGAATTTGTGCTTTGAGCATGCCTTGGGCCGTGTCCTGGTTTGACAGAGCTGTTTCTCTGCTCCCTCCCAGGTGGCTATTACAGGACAACTTGGCATGAAGGCCCAGGCTGGCGGCGGCATCCCGCTCACAGCGACCAACTTCCGCATCCAGGGGAAGGACGTGCTGCGCCTGCCCCCGTCCTCCATCACCACGGATGCCAAGGGGCAGACGGTGCTGCGCATCACCCCGGACATGATGGCCACCCTGGCCAAGTCCCAGGTCACCACTGTCAAACTCACCCAGGACCTCTTCACAGCAGCTGCGGGGAGCAGTGCTGGTGGGAAAGGCATCTCTGCCACTTTGCACGTGACATCCAACCCTGTGCAGACTGCTGACTCTCCAGCCAAGACCAGCACGGCCACTCCTGCCTCCTCCAGCCCAGCTGGGAGCACGGTGGTTAAAGTGACTCCTGACCTAAAGACTGCAGAGCCAGCAAGCTCTGCTTTCCGCCTGATGCCTGCCCTGGGCATGGCTGTGGCAGAGCAGAAGGGCAAAGCCATAACCACGGTGGCATCCACGGAGGCCAAGCCGGCTGCCACGATAAGGATCGTGCAGGGGCTGGGGGTGATGCCCCCCAAGGCTGGGCAGACCATCACTGTAGCTACTCACGCCAAGCCCTCGTCCGCAGCGGTGAGCGTCGCTGGCACGGCCCACACCTCAGCTGTGTCCCTGCCCACCGTGAGTGCCACGGTGTCCAAGGCAGTGGCTGTGGCCTCGGGAGCTGCAGGGACCCCCATCACCCTGAGCACAGGAGCCACAGCCGTGCGCCAGGTCCCTGTCAGCACCACCGTGGTGTCCACGTCCCAGGCAGTGAGTAATGCTGGGCTTTCACTGGGGGCGGGAGGCAAAGGGCAGCACCAAAAGGTACTGGTGGTGTATGGCCAGAAACTTCTCTTTGCATCCACAAAGGCTCGAATTAAGTATGGTAGAGTCATAGAATGGTTTGGGTTGGAAGGGACCCTAAAGCTCATCTCGTTCCTGCCATGGCCAGGGGCACCTGCCCTATCCAACCTGGCCTTGGACATTCCCAGGGAGGGGGCAGCCAGAACTTGTGTTCTGGATGTGGGTCTGCAACTCATTTCATGGTCTTGGAGTTGTAGCTAAATGCCCCTGAAAAGTCAGATACAGCTTCTCTTATCCCCTCTTGCAAGTGAATGAAATAAACTTTGTGTATCTAAAGTTCTGCCTCGTGCAGCTCAGTGTCTTGCCTCACACCTTGGGAATAATTTCCCTTGGAATGGTGTCATAGAATACTCAGAACTAGAAGGGCTTGTTATTTGTATTGTCTTTTTTACTGATGTCCTCCTTTAATGCCCAAAGCTGAAGGCACCATAAACTGCATCATGGTAGTTCCATAAGCTAAATGACACTAAAAAATCACGGATACTGTGGTGCAAAGATGATGTGGGTTTTCAGGGCTCTGGCAGCTGTGAAGTGAATGAAATAGAGGTGAATTTTAATGAGCCTGAAATGGAGCACAGATTTCATCAGCGAAGCTGCTGTTGGTTTGCGCTCCCAGGGCTCCCACAAAGCAGCTGAGTGATAATTGTGTGTTGTCAGGCAGTTTCTCTGCTGAACTCCCCGTGGCTCCTCATGTGTCTTTAACTTCCCCAGGGTAAGCTCCCAGCCCGGATCACGGTGCCTCTGTCGGTGATCAGCCAGCCAGTGAAAGGCAAGAGCGTGGTGACTGCCCCCATCATCAAGGGCAACCTCGGGGCCAAGTGAGTGCTTTGCATCCCATAGTTCTGCTTTAGAATTAGGCTGGATGAGGTCTGTGTTTAGCAGGTTGCTGGGGAGCGAGCAAGCAGAGGGTGTGGAGTAGAATTGCTGTCTGTAATGGGTCATTAGCTGCAAGGAACTGAGTATGATGTCTGCAGTGAGATTATAGTCTTTATTTAGGTGCCCTGAGATGTAGGTTTTAGCAAATACACCAAAGAAAAACATTCTTTGCTTTGAAACCAGCTGTTGCATTAGTTCTGTGGGTTTGAGCAGGAATTAACCCAGGGGCACACTGGAAAATTTATATATAATCTGAAACCACTCCATTCAGGAGGCATGGGAAGTGTTAACTGCCTCAGTGAAAATTCCTCTGGCATTCAGATGTTGAAGTCTTCTTGTTTATTCTTCCATGAATTCTGATAGTGTCTCCCTTAGTTAATATTTCAAGGCTGAACAGTGAGCTCTTAGCTGTTTTCTGCACCGAGAAGGGTTCAGGTTGGATCAGACTAACCCAGGGATGTGCTCAGTCCAGAGTCAGAGGTGTCATTCGTGTGATAAATTACTTCTCTATCAATGATAAATATTGGCATAAATTTGTTATTTCTGTATTTGCCGGTTTTGGCAGGGGGCGGGGGAAAACCCCACTACTTAAAATCATCAGTAAATGAAGCAAGAACTGTGATCTCCTAGCAACTGCAGAACAGTCTGTGAGCCTGCTGTGCTGTTTACTAACCTTTCAACCATTATTTTTCCTTAGCATCAGTGGGTTAGGTAGAAATATCATCCTGACTACGATGCCAGCAGGGACTAAACTGATCGCTGGGAACAAGCCTGTGAGTTTTCTGACTGCACAGCAACTACAGCAGCTGCAGCAGCAAGGCCAGGCCACGCAGGTAAGGGCAGGTAGAATGATCACTTTGTTTGCTTTTTTATGACTTAACAACTCCGTGAGGGCTTCACACTTGATACCTGGGGTTCCAGCAAAAGAACAGGCACACAGCTTGGCACATGGAGTCCATCACTACCTTTTCGTTTCTTCCATCCAAATAAAGGTTTTAAATGTTTTTGAAGCATTGATAGTATTGTAAAATCAAAAACCCCGCCAGGATTTTTCTCTACACTCAACGCTTTTCGTAGTGCTTTGTACTTCGGCTTCTGTGGGTCACTGTTTCTTGAAGGAAACACATCACTGCTGTGCAAATCCATCCTTCTGTCTGGAAAAGTAGTGTTCAGTAATTCCAAAGAATTAATCTGCATTGAGAACTGCTAGTAACAAGTCTGTAGATCCAGTGGATCCGAGTCCTTCTGAAAACTTGTAAAAGCAGTTGGCCTGTAGATTTTTATTCAAACTAGTTTTTAAGTCTTCCCCTCTAATCTGGAAATCTCTTGCCACCATCCCTTGTGGACAGTAATGGAATGATCTTGTGACAGATTCCGTTCCTGAGGTGTTTTGGTGCTTGGTGTTGTTGATATAACTGACTTTTTGTTGGCAGCAGTAGCAGATCATTGATGCATGTGCCACCATTGTGTTGTTCTTGACACGAGTTGAGTTTTTGCTTTCTGTTTCAAACAGGTGCGAATTCAAACAGTTCCAGCCTCCCATCTCCAGCAGGGAACAGTCTCTGGCTCTACTAAAGCAGTTTCCACTGTGGTTGTGACAACAGCTCCATCTCCAAAGCAGACCCAGGATCAGCTGTGAACACTGGTCTGAACATGGATCGCTTTCTAAGAACGGCCCCGAGCCCGTTGTCCTCCTCCATCCATCCAACCACCTCAGACTACCCAACCACAGTCATGGGTAGGGATTGGACTGGGTTCTGCCCCATGCTTGTCTGGGCTCAGCACTGGGATGTCTGGGTAGAAGTTCCACCGAAAAAGATGCTCTACCTGCAATTTGGTCCAGATGTGTAAAGCCAGGTTCTGTGGCATGAAGAAATGTCTTCCTGATCTTTGTTCCCATCAAAAGGGCTTTTGGCCAAAACCGTTTCTGTGCATTTTGGGTTGTAGACAAAGCAGTTGCCTTTGGTCTTCCTTAAGCAGGGAAACTCACTTGGGAGGGCTGATTCGGTGGCTTTTCAAAGCCATGGAGAAGACACCTCCTTTTGCTGGAGTCTGGCTGTCACTGCTGTTATCAAGTGACTTACGGTGGCTTGGTCACCAGAGTTTGTAACATAACCTGGAAGTAGATCCCTGACACGTTCAGTGTCCTATTTATAGACCTTTAAATCCCTCTCCCCCGCCTCTGACCTCCTGAACAGTGCCACACTGTTTCTGTCAGGTTCTGACAGGTTTCTGTCCAAGGCAGGATGAGAGTCAAGATGGTTTTTGCTGTAACAAAGTGAGTAACCATGGAGGGGAGAGGGACAGGAGGAGGAAACTGTTGTGTGAACAAGTCTGCCAGCAAATGGGAATGTAGCAGAAAGGAATGTTCACCAGAAAGATCCTCTTCTAGTTTTTTCCTCAACAAATAAACCCAGTGGAAACAAACTGCAGTTTGTTTTAAAAGTTTGGAATATGTTTTCAAATACACCCAAACTGTTGTCCCTTGGATTCTGAAAAAATACTTTAACCTGTGACCCCCACTTTAGTTTTGTTTTTACATTTTCAGTTTTATCTATGTAAATTTGTTGGGATTTTGCACATACCAGAGATGAATTTGTGACTGTTCTGACATGACCTTGAAGATGTGTTGGACCAGTAGATGAATAAAAATGTAGAAAGCCTTACAGATCTCTGCCATCTCCTTTCAGTTCTGTGCAGCATGTTTTGTGTACAATCATTTTCCAACTTGCCATTGGCTAAAAGATTGTCCATCTTCTTGGGAAGATGGTTCTTTATAACCCGGTTTCTCTTGTAGTTTCCTTTTTAAAGATGTGGTTTGCTCCACAAGAAGTGTCTGGGTGTAAATACTGGGTAAGCAGGACACGAGTTCAGCATGTGAAAGCAAGCATGGGAATTATGGTTTATATGCTTCAGGAACGGAATTTGGAGTGGTAAAGGTTTTCTGAGCACCTGTCCTGCTTTTTCAGGTTTTGTGCCTGTTTTGTACATTTAAGGAGCCACCAGAAAGTGGTTTGGGAGGGAGGTGGGGATGTTCTTAAGTCCTTCTAGTTGGGAAGTTAACTTAAGAAATTAAAGAGACGCAACAAGCAACTTCCTGGTATTGCTTATGTGAGAAAGCCTCTAAACTCAAAATCAAGATAATCCTCCTATGTTCTGTTCGTAATTGATAAATTATTAATTAACCTACAATCAAGTGCTGAAACATGGTTGCAGGGTGAAGCCCCTTGAATTTCTGTCAATCCTCCTGTATTTCTCACAGGACACAGGAGGCTTTGGCAGAATTAAGTTTAACAAAACAAGAAACGTGCATCTAATTTAGTGTGTCTCAGGCGGTTGCTGCTGCTTTGAAGAGTCTTGCTCTTCATCATCACCATCCTGCTTTTGCTAAACTGGCTGCCAACAGGAACATTTATTGCTGCTTCTCTTAGGTCACTTCTCTATGCTTTTGGAGTCTGATTTTTGGGGAAAGAGCATCAGGCTCTGATGCTTCTGATTTTGAACGGCCAAGATGCTGGGTTAGGTGGGATGTGTTTGCTCCCAGCTTTCAAGAGCAAAGTACAGCCTTGTCATGGTTCAGCTGCCACCCGTCTGCTGAGCTGAAAAATAACCTGGTTGAAAAATAACCCTGCAAGTCAAGAGCCCTTGGTTTTTTTTAATACATAACTTTTAACTCTTGACACAGGAGGCTGAAGGGCAGAGAGGGGCTCCAGTGGTTTGGACTGGGGCTGGGTGAGGGGATATTTAAGCTGAACTGTGTTCCAGGTTGTGTTTGCTCCTCTTGCTCTGGAGCCTGAAAGCTGTCCTGGAGGAAGAGCTGCAAGGGCAGCATGAAGGGGAAGAGGGCCTGGAGAAAGTATTGCATTGCCATTACCCGTTTTCCATCCGTCTTGCCTGAGACTAAAGGGCTGTTCAGCCTGGTGCATCTTTGCTGTTACCTTTTTTAATTAAAAAACGAAGTACAGCCTTTTTTTTTGCCACAGTGAGATGCACCAGTTATCCAAGAGTCTTATTTCCTAAAACCTGCGGATTAGATGTTTATTTCCACCCGGAGGATGTTGTGTAAGCCCTGCTTAACAAGTGCTGAGCACGCTACACAAACAGCCACAGGCCACTTAAAACCTTTATTCTAACAACTGCTGTGTTTTATTTAAACCATGGGGAAAATCTGTATTTATGAACCTCAGTAGGATACCCTCATAACCCAGCCAACGCACCTAGACGTTAGCTCAAGTGTTCCTTCAAAGGAATGGTTAATTGGACATCAACTTGCATGTTTTAACATGATTTTTTGTTTTCCAAATACTTTGGAAAACACTGGCATAGTTTTCAGTAAACACGGAACCTTGTTACTTGTTTTTCACGTGGTTTAATGCTGACCTACCTCAGTCTGAGGTTTACTCGAGTCCTAGTTATGTGGGTGGATCAGATGTGTGTAGATCCAGAGGTGGGAGGCTGGAATCATCCTTCTTAACTGGTGCTTTGAAACTTCTCAACAGATAAATCTCAATTTCTAACCCTACACCGCATTTGCAGCTGCTGATCCCTCCAGAGGGCAATTCATTCATCCCTCCTGTTCCTGCAGGTGGATCACCCTCTGGGAATAACCGCTTTGTCTTGTGGACTACGGAATGAATTCTGCATGAGTAGTTCAAATTGTGGTAAGTAATGATTTCATTTAGGGATGACACAGCTTCTGTCAAGTGACCCCTTGAACGTGGATTAGGTCACTTGAACCTGGACTAATCTTCTGCGTGGCATCCTGCACTGAGACCTGGAAACTGCTACGCCAGAGGTAAATACTTTAAGAACCAACTTGTTTCCTTATGTCTGGAGGTATTGACCAAACCAACCTGGTGAGCCTTTGCATCTATTTCTTCTAATGTTATTTTTTTCTCACTGTCCTCCAGTTTGAAACACCTGGAGCAAAATAACTCACCTGCCAGGACCAAAATGCTTATTTAGCACAGATGAAAATAATTAGAAGAAAACATTCTAATTCCCAAAGGCCCTGCTGTGTGTGTTACTTAGAGTCAAAATCTGTAAATTAGAAATCGGGATGGACCTAGACCATGTATTTCAAGAGGGAAAAGGAAAAAAGCCTTAAAATCTGATCTAATTAAAGGGCCAAAGGGTGTCACTTCCAAGATGTAACTTGGCAGAAAGTGCTAGCGCCTTGTTGAAAGATTTCTTAACAACAGTTTGGTTTGATTATTTCTTTTTATCAAAGCTGCTGTTTCCATGAAACACAGTAAATTATCAGTCCTGAAAGGAAGTGAAAAAGAAAGAAAATTTCCAATTGGCATGGGTCAATGAGGAAAGGGGATAAAAAAAAAATTTGACTGGGCATCTCAATATTTTGGTGTTTAACTCTGCCTTTTGAGATATTATTAGTGAGCAAAAACTGTCAGTAGTCAAAAAAGTAAAAAAAAAATTGTTAATAAAAACTGGATTCTCATAGGGTACTTTTCACATTAAAATAAAAGCTATTTTATCTGTGCCTTGTATTAATTTCGACAGCAAATGAGAACACTTTCCAGAAGAAGAAGCAGGCCGGTCCTTCAGAATGCCCTTGCTGTCCTTGTAGTGCCAAGACAGGGGCAACAAATGCACCTGAGAGATGGAGGCTCAGGGC